>CABFVZ010002826.1:0-98601 GCA_902151445.1 Timema monikensis
TTCCGGGGTGTTTACCTAGTGTGGTCAATAGAAAAATATGGCCATGCTCTTAACACTTGTTAACATTTAATGTGGCTTAGTAAAATGTTTGTATTGATTTGTCAAGTGTTTGAACCTTCCTTTATTTTAATAATGTAGGCCTATTTATCATAATAGTAAAATCATGAAACAAATACTGTTTATGACGCGTAGGGACTACTAAACAAATGACAAACATTGCTACTCTGGGGATTAGTGTTTATTATTATCGTAATAATAATTTAGGTTTTTTATCTATTTATTATTGTTGAAAACTCTTTGTTTGAATAATTTTTTTTATCTTAAAATCGAACATTGCCTATATCGGAGTTAAATAAGTAATTAAAATCCAATATTTTCTTGATTTAGATTTCAGTGTTAATTTTGCAGATTAGGCGTCTTACAATTATGTTCTACAGCGCCATTTTTTTTTTACATTCCATTATCTTTGCTACAGCTGGTTAAAAATGTATATGTAATAAAATAGTAAAATTAAAAATAGGTCAATATGTCGTCTATTTTATGAATTCCCCCTATAATAATAATAATTGTCAGTTGAGATCCTTTGCCCAGTTAAAAATATCTCGCAAAGCATAAGGCCTAGTAAGAAGATGAAACTTGGCAAGCAATTAGTTATTACCCCAAAAGGACGCATGAGTATAATTTATGAACGTTTATTATATCGAATATTGATTTTTAGTTATTTTAAGGATCCGAGTCCAATATTATGCACGTAACAGTAGTAATAGCTATGAATGAGTCATTGCTACGAATGTCACCTTGAAGGGTAGGTGGGGAAACATAACTATAAAAGAACAGCTTATATGTATATATTTAAGGAATTATATTTCATGAAAAGAGCCGACAATTTTTTGTCTGGGAGCCGCATATGACTCCGGAGCCACACGTTCCCAACCATTGATATATAGATCATAGAAAATGTGTAGATCACTGTTGTCATAAAGAAAATGATCACTATTCTATTAGACCTATATTCTTTCTCTGTGCTGCTATAAACCATCGTCAACAAGACGACTGAAATATATAGCCTTGCTTGACCAACTTTATATTTAATAATGGTTTATCTACATTAAAAATAGAAAATACGAGACGCCTGTTTCTAAGGATTCAACCATAGGGGGACAATAGATGATCAGGCTCATATATATATTGATTGTTGATAAAAAAAAAATAAGTCCATAAGTTTTAACACAAGGTCTATTTAAAAAAATAATCTATAGCTACCCCCCCTCCCCCTCTCAACCAACACCCAATGATGCTAAACAAGATTTGAATCTCAACTTCACTGTCACCGAAAAATGTCATATCCGCCTACATTTTAGTTTTCTATGATATTATATCCAGATAATAAAATACGTTTTAGTCGACATTAAAAATATATTTACTAGAGTAACTTCCTATGGCTAATTTGATACTCATTTATAACGACGATAATACACCCTTGCTTTTAAAAAACAAAAAACAAATCAGAATGACAACAATATCACCTTCCACCGGGGTCATTCGATCTGGGAGGGGATGAAGAGTGTTAGATTACCCCAATCTATCATTCATAAATTGATCACTTGAAATTAATTTCTAAGAAGTCAATTATTTTAACCTCGTCGAGAGCCTTAAAGATATTGTAGCTTGTAAGAACAAAGATTTAAATTTAACGTGTACTTTGAAATGATATTGGTATGGATCAATCTAAAATACATAAAAAGTCATGGATGAAGGTAATTTTTCTTTTAATTAATATATGTAGATTATCTTTTGATTCATCCATGAAGAAACACGCGCATCTCAGAAATAATGTGAAAAGGATTTTACCATTAAAATATATTCTTTACACCATTCTTCCTGTTAAAGGAACAACTACGCATTATTTGGCAAAGACGCCACTTCTCTATACCAATAAGAAGCTAGCCTTCACAACACTTGTTGCCAGGACTCTTTCTATTAGTTGGTTTTTACACTGTTGACGAGGGGAGAAAGATGCAAGGGGTAGTATACAAGCCATTGTGTGTATGTTTAAGGCACCCACCCACAGTCTCAAGACACAGCCACACGCACAATCCACGCACCTCCACCCACACACTGGCAATCACAGTATAAAATAACTTTCATGAATATCACAAGTGTGCATCGATATAAAGCACGGTCCCGGCACAGATTTATCTGATTACCAAACCCTTCCTTCACCTCTGACAAGACATCTTGTGAATGTGGGGAATGCCAGGCCTCCACCGTGGTTCGGATTCCACGTTAAACTGTAGGTCCTCTATTTCATCTCACAATCACCCTACCATTACACATTAGCGTAAGTGCGTATAACCCGAACGGGTAGTAAGACGCGGTGCTAATAATAATAATNAACGGGTAGTAAGACGCGGTGCTAATAATAATAATAATAATAATAATAATAATAATAATAATAATAATAATAATAATAATAATAATAATAATGATATAAAGCATTTAATTGGAGTATGTATAAGTAATTAACAGATGGCATTTAAATAACCGTGTGTGAATCAACAGCCATCAATAGTTTTCTTTCTTTAATTTTATTAATATACCGATTTAATTAGTGCTCGACCACGGAGCTATAGACAACATAAACATCGTCACAGCATTATTATATCTGGGAATTAATCCGTAGTGTTTCAATCGACGCCCGACGCCGGTCGGTTTGATTCCATAGTATTACATCTTTCAACGAGTGAAAACAAGATAACACTAAATATTGGTTTTATGTATTCTCAGATTTTTTTTATAAAATCGTGAGTTTGCGCTATTTTATAAAATATATAGTTATATAGTTTTTATAACCTCAATTACCCACCTTTAAATAGCTAATTTAACCATCTTAAAATATTATACTCCATCTTAAAATATTATACTCCATAGAAACAGTTTTAAACACGTACTCTGGAAAAAAGAGGCGCCCTGAGGGCTCATGGCGTATAAATTCTTAAAGCTAGTCCCGAGGGTACCCAACACAAAACTACCAATGGTAATACACATATTCTGTTGATAGGTTTTATTTGACTATAATTTAAAACAAGGGAGTTTTAACGTTTTAATCTATAGTTAGGATTAAAACCTCTCCCAATTAATTCGAATAAGATTTGAATTTCGACTTCACTGCTAATGAAAAAAGTAAAATGCATTCTAGTTTGTTTACGTCTTCATTAAACAGTATATTATATGTACTAAAGTATAAAGCGTCCTTTAAATAATTTGATAATAATGTGTCCCTGAGTTAACTCCATCCTCACCCCTTCCTACCAGAGAAAAGCTGGAGGGTAGCATCATAGAGAGAAGGCTGTATGCTAGACGTCACAACTGTCACTTATTGCAGATTAGTCAGCAACAAGGACCTAAGTACACATTTCTTAGAATGCGATAAACATCTAAAAGTAGAACGAAAACACCCTCTAAAGAAAACTCACTCGCAATGACAATAACATTACCTCCCATCGGGGTCATTCGGTCTTGGAGGGGTTGGAGGGAAGGTTAGTTCACCCCACTCTATCATAATTGACCCCTCAAAATTGAATTTTTAATAAATCTATATTTTTCAACCACTGGAATACCCTTAAACCTAATGAACCAAACCCTCGTGACCTTTGGGATAATTTCTCTTTCGGGAAAAATACCCATTGAACCAGTTGGGAATCAAACTGGGACCCTTAGGTTCCTAGCCAGGTGCAATGACCACTACACCACGGGAGCGGCTATTTTCTTCCTTTTCCCCTCTACACATCATATAACAATTTTCCCTCATTTTATCATTGGCACTTTTGATTAATATTCTCCCCTGCGGTGGTAAGGAGGGGTCAAATTTACTCAGAAGGGTACGTGTTTCCCTTGGTAGTTTTTTCCGTGAGTATCTACAGAGGCAGTTTTGCATAAACGTATTGCTATTTTTAATGGTCAGTTTTTTTATTCCCGTTCTGCTCTGAAGTTTCAAATTATTGTTATAATTTCAGATGTCCAGCCGTTTCATAATGTTAGCCACTCTTCTCTTCGTACTGTGCCTAACCCTGTGCTCGACCCAGAAACAGGATGGCGACGCCACGGATTCCGCTAGTGAGATGTCCACGTCCGCAGAGACTCTGGCGACACAAGCGTCCATATCGCCAACTAACTCTGGACAGTTAGTGACAGACAAGCCTTCGGCCATACAGCTAGACACGTCCGTCGAGGAAGGATCCTTCCTTGAAAATCTCGTGGAAGGACTTCTTCAATGTTTTGTGAAAATTATTGAGATTTTTTCATAATATCTTATGTACGTACTTTAAATTATACATTTTATAATATTATTTATGTTTATAAATTGTTTTACGTGCATTATCTTTGCACGCATTTATTGTTTTAGGCTCTGTTGGTTTTTTTTACGTTTTTATATATAAATCTTTGCTTAAAATATGTATTAACAAATCGAGAAATGGGAGTAAATTGTCTGGAATTTATGTTATCTATGATAGGTAAAGTGCACAATGTAATATATTAAAGACAGTACCAAAATGACATTGTTAGTAGTTCAAATGATATAATCAATAGTAGATTTAAGTTGCATCAAAATAAATAATTAATCAACGCAAACTATGAAATTTGAAAATTATTCTAAATTTCATATTAATTACTTGATATAGGCCAGGCCTACTTTTAAGTAGTGACGCGCTAAAAGTACCTTAGATAAAACATTCGAAACGTTTAAAAGAGCTAGCCTGATAAATTAATGTTTGTTCGCCATCATTAGGGTGACATTTGATATGATTATTGAATTGGGTCCAAGTTTGCTGTTCTGTATAGTAATGATTCAAAAAGGATGATGTTTTATTTTATAAATTAAAAGTTATGGTGTTTTATAGTTTTTTTAAGTAGATAAAAAGTTTTTTTCTAGATATTTTACACGTTGTGGATTTTAATAAAAGTCCAACTATTACGTTATATCTTATATGCTTGATAATTCCCGACACGTGAAATTTAGAACAAACACAGATGTCATAGCCTCTACCTACACAGCTCCTTGTCAGGAAGGAAAGTGAAGAGATGCGTCTCGAAGCTTCCCAAAAGAAAAAGGGTGTGGTCATCCAGGTGCGATTTTGTTCAAAAAACTGCGTTGTCTTTTTAAACAGAGACGTAGGCGTATTTTAGGCTTAATTACAAAATATTACAAGAAGGTCAACAATGTATTGTTAACATGGTGAATATTTATTCTTGTTTATTTATTTTAATTTGTATTAAATGCCTATTTTAAGGTAAATGGAGTACAACGTCATTTTACACACAACTGAAATCATGTTAGTTGGTCATTTAAATTGTGTTAGACAACAATGTAACAGGTTCAGAGTAACCCATATTATTATAAGCTATTTATAGCTCCTGGAATAGTACGTCCAGAATTGTATTTCACATTCCAAACTAGCTGTTTGTTTCTTTGGAACACGTTCTCATTTTGTGGCCTTTGTTCGATGCACGTTTGGGATAAACTAAACGGGCATTAAAAATAAAATATTTTAATTGTGTGGCACCAAAAAAAAGTCAGTAAATGTAGAAAATAATTCGGAAAGATTTTAATTAAAAATACATGGGATATTGGGAAGACGCAATGGACTAGAACAAACAAACTGAATATAATTAATATAATCAATGCGTGAGGCACGAGACAAAACGAACGGGAAAAGGGAAATAACAGAATTAGTCTGAATCCCTTATTATGTCTCGTGCGCCACTTTTTGATTATATTCATTTATATTCCAAATCAGTATAGGCCCTACACACATATCTTTATCAAAGTATGAATGGTATATTGACATTAGTCACTTATTATTTTAAAAATTTTGTCTAGGCTTATTTGAGTGCAACAGAACGATGCCTGTTTTTATATTTTCATAATAAATTACTGACTTGTTAAATATTATTTTCATTATCGAGTTAAATGTTCCTTTATTGATTTTATTTCTGAAGTATGCGACCTAAAGGGGTGAGGCGCGGGATGTGATTACCCTATTCCCCCCTTCTCATCCCTCCCATGCGCTTTTCATCTTCACACGGTATCCTAACTCTTCTGTGAAAGGGTGGAGAGAAGTTGATGATACAACAAGAGACTGTATTCTCAATCCTTTCTTTTTAAATTAAATTTGTTCTCTCATAAAGATACAATAGTGTGATCAGTAAATTTTTGACCTTATGTGGCAGGCAACTAATAAAAAAAATGGGGTCTAATATTATTTGTCTGTCCATCACTTTCTCTGTCTCTCCATAGTTTGGTATTTTTAATTAAGAAACATGCTATTTTAAATTAAAAATGGGTAAGATCTACATTACGTTTATAATCGATTAGTTGCTAGTCGATTATTATACTAATGATGCATTGAATAGTCGATTCATAACTGCCAAAAAATATATCTTAGAATGAATAGTAGGATATAAGTGATACTCAAAGGACCGAGGTATCTCAGGGGGTGAACGGGGAAAGGGTTTATTTTTTCTTATAACCCTTTAGCATGTATGCGGTTTTCAGGACAGTGGTAACTCCAGGGCCTCTAATTTTGAAACGTGCGAGTAGCGATTCGCTAGCGTATTTCTCTCATCTCGCACACAATCTCGCAAACCTCTAATTTTGAAACTTCTGCGCTGCGAAAACTGACGTCACACGATCGAATAGCGAGCGGATTCTACTCGCCAGCCTCACACCGTGCGAGACAGGCCTTGTCTATCGAATAGGCAATAAAATAACAAAATGGATGCCATCCCCCTCTTCAGTTGCAGCTTTCTGAGAGTGATTTTGTTGAAATAAACCTATCACTGTACAAAATAGGTTTACAGAAGAAAAGAATATGATTGCTTTGTACACTTTTTGCAATCCTTCAATACAAATATTTGTTTGGGTGAAAACGAAACTATATATTCTAATTTTTTCAATTTCCTCTATCGTCAATTTGGGTGAGTCGGTAACGTGACCGTCTCATGATCTAAGGTTCGCGTGTTCAAATCCTTAAAGATTCTTTTTTTTTTAATTTATCAGACTTTAATCTTTAATTTTAAATTATCGTATTAGTAAGCATATAATATGTTTTAAATATATTTTATAGAAATACACAAAGTATTTGAGCCTACGTAGACTAACATAATAGTCGTTAAAAATAATTTAAAAAGGTATTAAAATAAAAACGCTAGGCCTACATTAATTTTGAAATTTTGTATGTAGGTGATTATTTAAAAATTAAATTAATGGGTTTTATGACATAAAATTGTTCACACATTTTAAAATAAGGCTTGTACACATTTTAAAATAAGGCTAAGTAAGCTAATTATTATTCGCATAGTAAAATCTTTTAGGGTATATTTATGTTTTAAAAATAGTTGCGAAAATAAAAAAATATATTACTGAATTCTAATTATGAAAACGTGATTTAAATTCAGACAAAAATTAAAATATTTTTCCTAGGTTGGGATTGAACTCGTGGAAGTCCGAATTCGGGTCAAGCGCGCTACCAAGTGTGCTAAATTGGATTGTTCCAGAGAAGCGGTTTTTATTTTAGTCATATAACTTTGAGAAAATTTTGAGACAACCAGTTTAGATGTATACAATTGGAAGATGGTTTCCCAATGAAACTAAACTAACCGTTGTATATGATGTAATCAATACAATAATAATGTGTACTTTCAGTTACGTATCTTGTATAATGACGTGTTGTGGCATACCATCGCCCCAACCCTTTGGCACGTCATGGTTTTACAGTGTTGTCGGATTGAAAACTCAGTCGCAAGCGAAACAACACTACACCGACTCGCACGACATTAGAAACCTTTCAAAATTAGCTCTGTTTCAGTACAGCCTGCGATTTGCGAGTTCATAAGTTGCGAGTTAGCTCGCAAGCGAGTATTTTCGCAAGTTTCAAAATTAGGGGTCCAGGGGAGAGAGGTGTAGAGGGTAATTAATCGAGGGATGGTGGCGTGGGATGGTTCGGGGGGGTAAATTGGGAGGGGCTGGTGACTGGCACATGGATGTGCTCAGAAGGGGGTGGGCACGCGGGTGCTGAATACTCTCGAGGGAGGATATTTATTCGCACATCATTGATCTTGGAGGTAGACAGATGTGTTTCTGAGCATGCATTGCAATCACGCAAGAGTAAACAGGGCGTCATTGAAATTGTATCGGATAATGTTAAGGACGTGTGTGGATGTTCTCTTTTTTCTCTCGTACACGCATGGTGCCTTAATACCGGGTGACCCCCTCCATCTCAGTCTTAATTATGTTGGTGAACGACTCCCCTGACACAAGCGTCATTGATCTTGAATGAAACCCGGTGGTAATAATCTTTAGTACATGTGTGCGTGTTAAACTTAAACGAGGAGATATATATGTGACGTATGGGTTATTGATCCTGGAGGTTAACAGATGTCTTCTAGGACTGTTATAATCTGTACTCTTTTTCTCTCGCAGGCACATGTTGCAATATTCAAGCCTTAATACCGGTGGGTGTCCCTCGGTCTTGGGTGAACGACACAAGCGTCATTGATTCTGGATAATACCGAAACGTAATAATCTTTAGGACATGTATGCATTTACGACGTAGGCATTATTAATCTTTAAAGTTAACAGATGGGTTCTCGGTCTGTAAACATCTTGTTCGCTAAAAGAATGCATACATTTAATCGCATCGTCGAAACAACCTGCTACGGCTGAATTGGTTCACATGCAGTTGAAACACGTGCTTCACGTGGACATCGGTGTGAAATGGACTATGAAATTTCTGAGTCATTATACTTCACCCAGAGATGTCACTCGGTCCGTTAATAATCTTTAAGACATGTGTGCATTTAAGAGGCAGGCGTTATTGATCCTGGAGGTTAACAGATTGGTTCAGGGATTATAAAAATCTTAAAGGATATCTCTTCTCTCCTCCGCTAAAATAAAGTATACATTTGATCGCATCGTCAAAACAACCCTGTTATGGCTGAATTGATTCACACGCAGATGGGACCTGCGCTTCACGTGGACATCTGGTTGAGATGAACTATGACATTTCCATGTCATTATACTTCACCCAGAGAAGATTACGATTTCACGCAAATGATAATTTGACTCATTCTGAGTCGCACGCATAGTAGGGGACGGATATCGTGGCTAGGAATCTTCTTGTTCCTAAATATATAGATCTAACCCCTTTAAGTAAAATCATTAGCTTCCATCAACAATCTAAAGATTATCAACCATGTCTAGCGAATATGCGGCCATATTGTTAAGCACAGAAGGATCTAGCGAGATCCTAACAAGAAAATTAACAGATTTAAAGGTCGGTCGTGGTTACCGTATAACAAGTATAAAAACGTTGAACACTCGCTTCGGTCGGCGAGTCCTCATGGTTTTGGACGGGAATTACAATGTGTGGCTGCCTAACCATTTCTTGCTGCTTACTGACGCGCAGGTAAAAGACACCGCCAAGGCGGAGTTGATGCTCGTATCCAAGGGTATCTCTAAGTAAGCTTAGCAAGACGGCCATCTTGACCTTTGACGGTAAGCGTACATTCAAATTTGATTGGTTATATAACGTGTGTGTATGTGCATGTGTGTGTGTATGCGGGAAGTAAGTTTACGTAATATTTAATTGTATCGTTCTACCGTTCTTATTATTTACAACCAAATTATTCAAAAACATTATAGTTTTTAAATATCTCTATATCGTTTACCGGTCTTCATTATTTAAAAAGTTTATGGCATATACAAACTAAATGCTATAAAGCTTTACGGTTTAAAGTGCCCACGAGCCAAGATTAAAAAAACATCTCAAATATGAATTAAATGTTAAAAAATTAGATTAATTATTTTTCTCTTGCATAAAAAAAACCAATACAATTAAAGCTTTGTGGTTCAAACCACTCTACAATATTCGAATTGCGTGCTAAGATACTAGCGTTTTCAAAATTGTCACTATCTAGGAATCAAATATGAATTAAATGTTATAAAAATGAGATTATTTTTCTCTTGCATAAAAAAATACAATTAAATCTTTATGGTTCAAACATATCTACAATATTCAAATTGCATGCTAAGATACTAGCGGTTTTTTTAAATCACTAAATAGGAGTCAAATATGAATTAAACGTTACAAAAAAATATGATTCATTATTATTCTCTACTATTCCAGTGGGTGAATGTACATAGTTCACCAAAATGTTTAAATCATTCAAATTTTCTTGGTTATACAACGTGCGCGCGTGTGTGTGTGTGTGTGTGTGTGTGCATATGTAATATTTTTGTATCATTTTGCCGGTCTTAATAAAAACCAAATTACTCAAAAATATTATAGTTTGAAGAATACTTAATTTTAAATGTCCTTATATCGGTTACCGGTTTTAATTATTTAAAAAGGTAATGTCATATACGAACTAGATATTATAAAGCTTTATGGTTTAAACTTCTCTACAGTATTTTAAATGCTCGCGGGCCGATATTCCAAAAATGTTATCCCAAATATGAATTAAAAGTTATTAAAAATGAGATTAATTATTTTTCTCTCACATAAAAAAAAACAATTAAAGTTTTTTGATTCAAACCTCTCTACAATATTCTAATTGCGTGCTAAGATACTAGCACTTTAAAAAATGTTACTCTATAAGAGTCAAATATGAATTAAATATTATAAAAATAAGAATAATTATTTTCCTCATGTATCAAAAACAACAATACAATTTAAGATGTATGGTTAAAACCTCTCCACAATATTAGAATTGCATGATAAGATATTAGCTTTTTCAAAAAATGTCAAATATGAATTAAATATTATAAAAATTAGATTAATTGTTTTTCTCTTGTATCATAAAAACAAAACAAAAAATACAATTAAAGCTTTATGGTTTAAACACTTCTACAATATTTGACTTGTGTACATGCTAAGAGACTAACGCTAAAAAAAAGTCACCTTATAGGAGTCAAATATGAATTAAATTTTATAAAAATAAGATTTTTTTTTTTTTCTTGTATCCAAATAAAATACATTTAAAGCTTTATGGTTTAAACACCTCTACAATATTTGAATTTCCCGCGAGCTAAGGTACTAACGTTTTCAAAATTTCACTCGGTAGGGGTAAAATATAAATTAAATGTTATAAAAATAAGAGTTTTTCTTGTATAAGAAACAAAAAGAGTACAATTAAAGCTTTACGGTTCAAACACCTCTACAATATTGGAATTGATCATGAGCTAAGATATTAGATATTTTTTATTTCAATGTCTGTATATCATAGTTCCATGATCTGGTATCTGTAAAACTAACTAACTATGCGCTTCTGTTTTATAACTGTTTCGGAGTCACTCAATGAGATCCTAGAGCAAGCTGTACAGAAATGAAGGGATTAATGCGTGGAGGATAGTATTTTAGATACCTGCAGAGCATAGCGTGACCTTAGAACCATGTCAGGATCTCTAGCAAAACGAGCTCCCCTGTCATCTCTTATAATCATAACCCGGCAGACTAACGGGAATAAGGTGTATACCCTAGATGAATTAAACTCTAATAAGCAACTGTTAATTAAATACCTGCAACATGATATCACTCGACGTAATGGGAAGGTATTTAATTCATACATAGAACATATACCTGGACAGATTAAGACCTCGAGCGTACTGATACTGGGACAGGACAAGGACAATATAGATTTACACAGTTTAGACTTTTCCTGGACCCGCTAGAACTTTCTATCCAACTTATTAAACAGGCGTATATCCAACGCATAAAGACGTACTCTATTACCAATGAACTACCCTAAAAGGATCCTGTACAGTTTCTCGTTGCGTGTGGGTTTATATACGCGAAGACGGTACAAGAATCAGTAGCAAATAACTCTAAAATGATAAATTGCAGCCTCATTTGTGAGTTCAGTCATCCTACCGAAGGTAGAATTGAAAAAGGTTATTTAAACTCTATGAGATATATTTATTCCAGAAATCTTGGAGGAGATATACGGAAATAACGTGGTCTTCCCACTTCTTGCTCAGATTGAGACCTTCGTCTCTAGAAGATCGGGATGGATATATGACCGCACGTTGAAAATGAGAATCAATATCTCGAAAAGCTCAGATTTCTCGATCGGGACTCGGGTTCAAATCCCTGAAATTATAGTCAAATATAGAGTTTTGATAAATGTACAATCCTAAGAAGAATTTTACTTCCCCGTATTTGTATTGCCGTGCCTCTTTGAACCGATGGGAAGACCGCAAAGTTTGTCATCCATCCTAATTTTCAGGACGTTCTAAAACTTGATGGAAATCCGCTACCGTTCCAAATGAGGCATATAGAACACTTCGAAAGGTTTAACGATAAATCCTTTAATGTGTACAATGCAAAACACGATCGAAGTGACACTTTTATTGACACTTTCGACAACTTTAAGACACTAGTGTTTGTTCCTGTACATGTCAGTGCTAAAGAACGTGCCAGACATGTTCATTTAATCATGATAAGAGTGCATGGAACGGAAACTGATCATTTCAGCGTAATCAAAAAACTTTCTCGGTTAATAAACCCGCAACTAAAGTTATCATCTAAGAGAGGACGTAGATACTTTCGTGATAGAAGTCTGACCGCTTTTATGACCGAAAACAAACTTGCAAAGCATAAAGATACGTGCATAAAATTTGGTGCTGTATGGAGTACATTCCCTCAAGGAGAGGATAAATTCCTCACTTTCTCACAGAATGAGCAGCAGGAGAAAACAGGATTTATCGTATGTGTGGACCTTGAGAGCTGACTCGTGCCGATAGAGACGTGTGATCCGACACGAAACTTTCTTATACTGAGAACGTACAGCGTCATGTCGCTTATTCTGTAGGAATTTACACGAAATGTAATTTCGACGATATTCTCTCCAAGCACCACGGCTTCACGGGAGGAGACTCTACAGATCATTTCTTCGAGGCGCTCGTAGATACAGCAAAGCGCGTACTAGACTATTATAGTAGTATCGTTCCTATGACTTCTCTAACACACACTCAAAGAGATGCCCATAATACGGCCGCTCATTGCCATATATGTGAAAAGCCTTACGAGAAACATGATATTCGTGTTATGGATTATTGCCACTTGACGGGACTTTAACGTGGGAGTAGTAATGCGAGATGCAATTTTAATTACAAGAACCAGCCACACTTGAGCGTAGTAATTCATAACGCGCGTTGTTACGACAATTTTTTCTTCTTCTTGAATCGCTTGTTGAACGTAAAGAAACATATCCGTTCACAGTAGAGAGCGTTCTCGTCATTCCAGGAAAAGTCAAGGTTATTGGAGAGACTATGGGGATATTCAAAGTAATGATAAAATATATTCGGCATGGATTTTGAGGAATCACGATTTAAATTATAGAAAGTATCAGCTTTCTATGTACGTCTCTAGAGAAATGTGTATCGTACCTCGAACCTGACTAGCTTAAAATCACCTGTAAGTGTCATCCTGAGGATGAACGGTTCAAACTGAACACTTGTAAAAGGGTGTTTCCCTATGACTATATAGATTTATTCGAGCGACTGAACGAGACTCAGTTACCGAGCAAGGATAAATTTTACAACGCGCACACGGATAGTCATATCTCTCACGAAGACTATGATCCTTTGTGTCAGGTTTGGAGACTGTTCGAATGTAAAACTCTCTGGGAATACTCGAACCTCTACCTTTATATGGATGTGAGACTAGTGGCTGACGTTTTTGAGAATTTTCGTGATATCTGCTTGAGAACGTATAGACTCGATCCCGGATGGTCCCTTACGGCCCCTAGTCTTGCGTACCAAGCTATTTTGAGAATAACCAGAGTATGGCTCGAATTAATCGATGATGCTGTCATACATCAACTCATCGAGTGATCTATTCGAGGAGGGGTATGTATTGCGGTTAATTGTCATTCTGTGGCGAATAATAGGTATATGGAGTCATTCGACAGTTCCAATCCAGAGTCCTACCTCGTTTATCTAGACGTGAATTGACTCTATTCATTTAGCATGTTGTTCTCACTACCTTATGAAAAGTTCAGGTGGCTGGGTGATAAATCGGCCGATTGGATGTGTTAAAGGTAGAGGACGATGTCGAGACGGGGTATATCTTTTAGGTTGATCTTGAATATCCTAGCGATGTAGACGATACTCATTCCTACTTTCCATTCTGTTCCTAGAAATGCATTCCACCCATGGGGAAACATGAGAAATTGTTAACGACTTTAGCAGATAAGAGTGGGTACGTCATTCGCTACCGTCATCTAAAGCTATGTTTGGCAAATGGATTGAAACTGACAAGAGTTCACAGCGTTCTCAGTTTCAAGCAATCACCATGGAGTGCTCCGTATATCAAGCTAAACGCGGAGATGAGGAGTAAAGTGAGCAATCAGTTTGAAAACATGAAGGTAGTCATGTACGGTCTAAATTACCGGATCATGCTTCCCACCTTCCCAACAGATGTGGTAAAACCTCAGTACTCTGATACGGACTCACTCCTCTATTGCATAACTGTTGAGGATGCGTACCAGTGACTTATCCCGTTAGCTAATGACTACCTAGATACTTCTACCTACGGACAATACAATGTTTACGGGATGCCTTTAGTAAATACATGGGTGCTCGGTAAACTAAAAGATGAGACTCGAGGTCGGATCACTACCGAGTTCATAGGTTTACATCCTAAACTCTATTAGTTCTCGCTACTAGGAGATGGTGAGATGCTCAAAGCTAAAGGGTCAAGAGTAGTGAGTTAAGAACGCTTTCGTTTGAGGATTATCGCAATCGTCTGACCAATGAGACGATAGTAATGAGAGAGTCTCGTCCAATAAGAGCTCAAGGATTCAAACTTTACACTAAAAAATGTAATCGGGTCGCCATATGCTCTATCGACGATAAGAGATATATAGTACCAAGTAGAGTCAATACTCTATCGTGGTACTATTACTTTATAAGTGAGCAGGCATCTACTTCCTACCAACTGTGAAGAGAGAGAGAGACATCGATTGGTACTGCTCCTCCATATCTATGAAGAAGAAGTGTGTTCCTAGACATATAGGTAGTATGAGTGTAAGTGATTAGGAAAACATGAATGCATTGCGTCTAAAGACATATAATAAAGGGAATATTAATGTAACTATGTAACAATGTATATTCAAGATTAAGAGAAACTTTTTCAAGATCTACAACATTTTCACTATTGTCTAAAAAGAAGATAAAATAAGGAATGTAGTGTTTCTAAAGACTTGATAAAAAATTAATGTTAAGGCAAATATTTATGATTAAACATATTTTCAATTCTGTAACTTTATCATTATTGACTGAAAAAGATAAAAAATAGTAATTTAATATGTATATGTAAAAGAGTACTCGTATATCATTATATTCATTAAATAGAATTATTACAAAATTGTGTGTGTTTTTTTATTATTTCTTCCCAAAAGAAAAACAAAGTAATAATCATCAATTATTTTAATTTTAAAAAGTTTGATACATTCTTAGAGTTATACTCTAATAGATTAAATATATTTATTTCCAAAGAATAATAATATATTTGATATATTACTAGAATTATACTCGAATTTATTAAATACATCTCTTTTTAGAGAATGCAAAGTAATAATCATTGAAAACACATTATTGATACATTCCAGGTAGACAAAAAACTTAAGGAGTATCCAAGAATGATTGATGAAAAAGTTTACAAAACCTTTTCAATCTACTGTCTCAGGTTTAAATTGCCCGTTCAAATACAAGTCCTTCGTGTAGTATAAGAACAGTTTCTTTTCACACACCCTTTAATTTGTAAGCACATTCAAGGTCAGAAAAAAGTAGATAATGTCAGAATGAGTAAGTGTACACCATGGATTGCTGCCTCCAGAACACCTTAAATACAGTGGAATCAGACAGTCGTTCTTCAAGCATCGATGCTGGATGAAGATTTTTCAAAAGGATAATGAGGTTTGACACTAAGAAACTAGCACTAGTTAATGTAGATAAAATGGTCTTTGTATTCCTTTAAACATCATCGTATCGTTCTGTATCGCACTCTTGACCATATCGCAAACGTTTTGTCCAATGACACTTAAAACTCTTAAACTATTTTACATTTTCTGTGGCGCACGAGTTGGTGGTACTGGAATGAGTGGTACACTAGTTTACGTTGTGAAGATTCTTAAGCTTACTCCGAGAAGGACAACCAAGATCGCCTTGCTCATAAAAGTCGTACTTGTCACTA
The DNA here is from genome assembly GCA_902151445.1 of Timema monikensis. Taxonomy (NCBI): domain Eukaryota; kingdom Metazoa; phylum Arthropoda; class Insecta; order Phasmatodea; family Timematidae; genus Timema; species Timema monikensis. The sequence continues at coordinate 16,257 of CABFVZ010002826.1, forward strand.
TCGACGCCGATGAGACTGTAGTCAAGTCACCTTCTCCGTTCATTTATTATAGATCGATGGTCGTGACGTGTACCGATGTAGATGGGAAATTATGATAGAACGAATTTTTGCGTACTGTAATTCTCCATCATACCAAGACAGTTCGTGATAGTAATTTACATTCTTTCCTCTCGCTGTAGAGAGGATGTCGATCTTGAACGGAGGAAAAAACATGCAGCTGGCTTTGTCGAATAGTTCGAAATGTAGAACGCCCACCTCCTTGAAGATGAAAAATCGCTCCTCGCTCAAGAACCCTTGCACGTCAATCAACATACTGCTCAATATTGGAACACTGATGACCGATTAATGATTTCATCTTACTGCGTCACTGCTTGATGGGTTATAGCAGACCACTCTATCATGTATGATGAGACAAAACGCCTTTGTGTTTGCGGGGATATTTTTCCCTGTCTCGAATGTTATACGACACGTTACCATACCGTCCTTGAGAGTATCTTCCTGTCAGCTGGCATCGAACACAATTACGGGTGCGTGAGACTTGAAAGGGGAGGGGTCAAGTAAAGGTCAAGAGATACTCGTTCCGTAATATGAATTCTTAAAATAACATAATCCTCCTATAATTTTGAGAAGGAATCTTGTTTAAAATCCAAGTTCATATCCTCGTAAGGGTACATGTTAGAATTTAGTTACAGTTTGGTATTACGTAAATTACAATGATCGAAAATACTTCTATCTGCAGCCGTCGTATTGTTACACCCAGTCTGAAGAGCGATAATAATGTAACGAGGTTTTTCAAGCGAAGTTGACGTTTTTACAGTCCAATCATGTTGAATATAGGTAGGTACGTTAGGGTACTCGTAAAGTTCCCAAGTAATAAAAGGTATCTCGATGATTCTTTCACTCTTGATTAAATTAAGCATGTGGAGATGATAAATATAGTTGGTCCTTATAGGCGGTATAAACCAAGATATTTTACTTAACTCGATCTTAGAATGTGTCTCTGGGGCAGGAGAAGGTGCTCTTTGTAAAGCGTTGTTGTCAGTGGTTGAAAGAACGAGTACCTATTCTTGTTTTGCATTGATCAATATTCGAGAATAGTCTTCATGAATCCTAGTATGAGACGTAAAAGACACATACGACAAAGATGCCGGTTTCGGCGTGCACATTCACTCCTTCGAGCTACCAACCCGCGTTTGAAAGGTGATTCTACTGCGCATTCCGTGTAGATAGATAGTTTTTAAGCTGAGTGGAAATGCCTACATTTCTCGATTGATCAATCTCAACCCAATTGAGCTCGTAGGCATTTCTTGAGAATAGATTAATCATTCCGATATTAACAATTCTTGAAGTACTTCCAGGCTCCCGTATTCAGAAGTAGTCGTCCTTTGATATGTAGGAGAGAACAGTGGGGTTTCGTTTACAGTCCTTCATGTTGGATAGATATCCTAAGCTTGTTCCCGTTAGCTAACGGTCCGAGAATATACGAGGCGTAAGAATGATACTGGAAACTGGTCAAGGCCATATCGAAAGCAGCAATGTCTCAGATGCTAAGAATATCCAAGGCATCATCCATTATTTTCGTAACGAATAACCTAGACTTCTTAAATGGAGTTTATTTGCAGGTGTTAACACTTTCGCTGTTTTTCTCTCAATGTTTCGAGAAAGACGAAGTCGTCTCGATTCATCTATGACGAGACCCATCTCCACCGACTTGTTTCAGATAAAGACGTAGCGATATCGTCTAGTCTCTAAAGTTGACAATATCACCTCTTTCAACAACAAGTCGTACCGCGATAGACTCTATAACTCGTTTCGTTACCGGAAGGTAAATTATATTGTTCAGCGTTTCCACTATCTTATAGCCGGATATGAAGGTCATGCTGACTCGGTTATACGTTAGCGTAAGCTCCACTAGTGAGATTACATTTTGCATGGATCACGTTCACGTGAAGGATTTTCACAGTATTGGTATATATGCGCGTCTTCTCCGCAGGAAGAATGACGGAGTCAAACCCCAGCGGGGATGCGAACGTACCAGGTCGGGTAAAGTCAATCACCTTATTGCAAGTGATATAACTCCTTAAAGTTCTAGGGTCACCGATGATCGAAAGCTTCAAGCTACTCGAGACTTCTCTTCGCAAGAATCGGTCCAACGCCTCAAGTTTATAGTTGCCCGGAGGGATGGATAGTCCTTACTGTCACAATAAAATTTACTATTACGTTCGTTGATGTTCGTTATGGAATTGACCGTTGCTAGATTGATCAGTCCAATGAACCATTTTTCTACGCGATTCTCTTCTCCAAGCAGAATATGTGGGAAGTAATTCTCCGTCAGATTTGAATTCTGGCCTGTCAGTGTAAGCATCATAGACATGTTTACTAAGATCGAACGTCAGCGCAAGTATTTATGGAAAGCTAGTAAAAGATGGCCGCAAAAAAAGTTTCATACTCTTGATACCGTGTATAATTATAGGTGATAGGTATACCCCTGAGATAAAGGACTAGTTCAATTGGCGGTCTTAGATAACCAAAACTATCGATCTATTCCACCTGGTTGGCCGTTTTACTTACACGCCACCCAATGAGTGCCCTTACCACTATCTTAATCGAGATTGATGATGGCGCTCTCTATCTTCCAAGGTGGACCATTAGGTAAAGCGTCCCTCGCAAATACCCCCCTAAAGAAGGGGATTTTAACTTGTTAGCGTAGTTGCGTGGATCCGTTTTTGTTAGGGTACGTTTAGATAATCATTATTTCAATTAAGGTCGTAGATACATCCCTTTCTTCATGGTGACAGCCTCGATCGTACGATTATGTCTCTGAGCCTCATTCAATTGTTTTGTATTCACCTTCTCATTTTGTACAGCTTTTATGATTCCCGTGGATCCTCCAGCGACGGCCCTAAAGCGCGGTGATTAGAGTTATTATAGGTAGGATTTCACCCCTCTTCCAACGAGTAGTAGTAGTAGCAGTAGTAGTAGTAGTACGCAGTTTATTAGCACCCTTTTGACGATGACGACCTATCTTCTTCAGACAGGATCAAATCTTGACTTTCGCTTTCAAGGTGTTGGCAACAACCCACGTGGCAGCTTTCTCAGTCAACTTCGAATCAAGTGCGACTAATCTTTTCCACGCTTTCTCGGTAAGTTCGCGATCTGCGGTATAATGTTACATCATCTGCGGACCTTCGAATTGTGGTAAAACCAACGCTATGTTCAGTCTGTTGAAGGAGCCTAATGATCTACGATTCAAGAACGTGTACGTTTACTCTAAATCGTTATACCAGCCCAAGTATCACCGTTTCTCAAAGTTTCTCTCACTCGTCAAAGGCAAGAGCTATTTCCCTTATTCTGACAACGTGGAAATTATCCCACCGTCTGAGGCCAAACCCGACTCTGTATTCATTTTTGACGACGTCACGTGCGATAAACAGTTTAACATACAGGCTTATTTCAGTATAAGGAGACAAAAGTTTATAGACTGTTTATAGCTTTGTCATATATTTTCGCGCATCCCGAAACAGATGTTGAGAGATAACGTCAACCTTCTTATCCTTTTAAGAATGGATTATATGAACCTGAGATACGTTTATGACGATCACTTGGACACGTATATGACGTTCCAAAAGTTTAAGGAGGTATGCTCGTCGTGTTGGGAAAAACACAAGTACAATTTTCTAGTGTTGAGCAAAGATCATGAGATTGATAAACGACGATATCGCTACAGGTTCTATACCTTTATCTTGTACGATTGACATTAACGCGTACTCAGTACGCGATAAAACATCATGTCGTTCATATCTAAATTCGGTCATAGTCTCTACAAATATAGATCTATCGTTAAGACGGAAGGAAATCTGACTCTAAACTCTCAAGGCTATTACGATGCTAGATTGAAGAGGATCGTCAACGTCGAGAAACCGATCGCATCTAAGGATGTATGTAACAAGTCTTACGTCTATGGGATGTACGCAAGACATAGTAACGCGTAGACTCTCAATATCAACGTGGCCAAAGATGCCTTTAAAGGGCAGATGGACTCGTTGATTGAGAGTTCGGAGAAAGATCGAATAAAATAAACCAACTTTGAGAATAGTAGGCGTCAAGGGATGGAGGAGGTGTGGAAGCTCATCGTCATGAATATCGTCTCAACGAGAATAAAACGGTGCTTGACGCATTAGGTCCAAAGTTGTTAAGGTTATAGGAGTCTTTCACGATACTACAAACTGTTTATATCGAATTGAACGATATGATAGCGAAAGGTATAATATCCGTAAAAACGAAAGAGGCTGATCGGTTTTACGATGTGGGCGGCTTAGTTTTGTAAAACATAGGTATGCCGTCATTACCTTCAGACGTGGCACCTAAAGCTTAAGTAAGCTTTATGGCTAGTCGAGGTTTCATCTACATCTATTTGGATTCAAAAACTACGAGGAAGGACGTGAGACATTTTGAATTGGCTCTAACGGGTGAACGTGGTTAGAAGTTCAAAAAGGTAGGGATCGTTTCAACGATGGTCATAAACTTGAAAGGTATTATTTGCTTGTTTAATCCTAAACTTATCAACGGCACTCCTTTCAAGGTATCCAAATATGACCCTATATCTTTCATGTCGGAAAAACGCGTGACGACGCCTCAGATTTTACATTTCAAATTAGATTTTACTTACGTTTCAATATAATGAACCATTTCTTCATCTTAAGAGGGATTCGCACCTTGCACCATGTGACCAAAGGTTACGGAGGATATCATAAAAGCGAGTAAGATTAATAAACGAAAGTATAAGCAACTACGCGATTCTAAACACGAGTCCGAGTACGTCGCGAGAAGGAAACTTTGAAACCTATCACGGATCCTCTAAGCAAGATGGCGAAGGCGGTCGCCGAACACAAACTGAAGGAGGCGGAAGTCTCATCTGAGAGAGTGAAAAACAGACATCTATTGGAGACTTATCTTTATTCGTCTCAAGCACATTTTGATAAGACCTACGGAGTCCGTAATGAAGGTAGCTTGACCAAGCTCGGAGATACCCCTATCGTATTTTACGAGAGTGATGTCACCGTACTTCTTAACAATATGATGGTATCGTATACCCGAGGACTATTAGAATTTTTTTTTTCAGAAGAGCACCCACGCATTATACTAAGGAAGATCTGAATTATACAAGTCCATGATCGATGAAATGAACGCGCATCGGTCGAGAAACAACCAGTACGCACGTATCAAGATGCGCGCAGGATCTAAGTATTTGTTAATCATCAAACCTATGTTCGAGGAGGAACTTGAGAGTGACAGTTTCTACAATATGGAAAAAGGAATAGAAATCGATTATACCTATTGGGACGATCCCAATGAATTGGTCGATCTATTACAACTATTGCACGCATCTACAGGGGCTGGTCATTCCACTCACGAGAACGAGATCATTTCTATCATTGAGGAATTACGTGAGGCCAGAATAATCGTATAAAGACATTCTCATCTCGTCCGTATTTTATCATAATCATGTCTACCATCAAGTGGGAGATTGCGCGTGAACTTCCTTGTCCTGCAAGACGATGGTTTTCCTGAAGACACGTTAGCATATGAGGGTTGAATGAACTCCTTCAGGCTGAATTGGGGGAGATGATACCCTACTCCAGATCAAATAAGGGATTCAAGTACCTTCTCACCGTCATCGACGTGTATTCCAAAACTGCTTGGGCTACACCATTCAATACTAAGATGGGGAAGAATGTTAGCACTGCAATGGCTTTTCTCTTCGACAATGTTACTGACAAAGGTTTTTCTCCCGTACGTCATCTCCAAACGGATGATGGAAGTAAGTTTTACAACGTAGAGTTTAAAATACTCATGGCAAGAAAGAGGCTCAATCACTTTTCCTCATTAAGCAACGTCAATCGTTAATCTCATAACATGATGTGAATGAGGTTCACGGCTAAAGAATCGTATCGATGGATTGATATGATCGATTAGTTACTGGAAGAATACAACCAGACGATACACTCGACCATAAAGATGAAGCCTTCAAGGACGACACACTTTCACATACAGTTTATAAACACCTCAAGATATCGTATTCTACACCTAACATGTTTATAGTATGTGATGTAGTTCGTATCAGTAAGTATAAGGACTTTTCGAAAAGGTTTATACCGCGAACTGGTCAACTAAACATTTTAAAATACGTAACGTCGTCTAGACTAGTCCCAGGACCTTTTTTACTCGAAGATATTAAAGGTAAGCCTATCACGGGAGGATTCTACGATAAGGAGCTGAGAAAGACTCTTTTCCGGATGTTTACCTTGTAGAGAAGATAATCAGACGTTCCAAAGATAGAGTATACGTGAAATGGTTAGGGTTTGACTCGACGCAAAATTCGTGAATCGATGCGAGGGATGTAGTGTAGAAGGGGGGTGAACCACTCTTCCAACAGGGTTCTCTCCCCCTCCCCCATCCTGAGCGTATAAAGGTGAGTGAGCAGAGAGACGCATCACATTCGATATGTTAAGACAGTAGGGTTACTGTCTGGAGGACATGAGCGATGTAGCCGGGGAGGTAGGGGTACTATAGATAGGACCCCGACACCCCCAGAAGACTCGGCTCACAGTCGTTAGCCCTCTCCAAATTCTGATAGCCTGCTAGTTAGGCTACAGTTACTCAAGACTGTTACTATTTCATTTTGAACTTTTCCTAAGTTCTTTGTTTGTTTTAATTTGAATGAATAATACAATTTTTTCATTCTTCTACTGTATCATGGCTTGAAAATATGCTATAACCTAGACTGGGAGGCACAAAAACGCTCCTTCACAAACATACAGTGTGACAGTCTGCATGTGTTTTCGTTCTTTCCTGGTTGTCTCTTCATCCCTTTCTGTCGCAGCATGCTACGGTGGTTCCCGTTGACTCCATTTCAACGGGATAGTCTGTCAGCTCTCATTTAAAACAATGTATTGTCGCCTTCCCCCACAAATGGACCCGTTTTAACGGTCCCGCGTAAACTCACAGTGTGACACCAGCTTAAGATAATATTTTTGATGAGTATACTCATGCGAAAATGTATGCCAACGAAGGTAAAATTTCTGAATGGAATAGCAATAGGGATAATTGCAGGGTTGGCGACAGGTGGAGGGAAATTTTTCCAAATTTTAAGAACGAACAAATCACCTACAGTTAAATATAGTTACTAGTCAGTTTTTGCCTGAGGTTGCCTGGATCCAAAGCTTCTGTTGAACGCATATTCTCTTTCATGAATGCATTATGGACAGATAAAAGGAATCTCCTTCAATTGGACAAAGTGAAATCGCTTCTTCAAGTTAAAACATATTTCAAGGCTGTTGTATGCTATGACTTTTTTTGAGATGATATTTAAGGACAGAAAACTTTTAGAGCAAATACATTCCTCAAGCAATTATAAGTATGCCTCTGACTCTGGAAAGCCTCAGCCAACAATTTCAAACAGTCTGCCCATCCAACCCCAGCCCCAGTGATCAGCAGCTTCCGGCAGTGGTGTAAGCTCATGAACAAGCAAGAGGATGTGGAAGTGGAGATAAGAAAGAGGTAGTGGGAGAGACAAGACTCTTTTTATTTTATTTTATTTTAGAGAATGAAACGCTTGAACTATTATAGGATGTAAAAATAAGTTGAGATAGAATATACGTATAAAATGTTTGAAATATGAATAGATATGAAATGTGCTTCTAATATCACGTTCAAAGTGAAATATATATAATTGTGATTTAACACTCCCCCCCNCTCATATTTATATGTGTCCTGGTTTTAGAATTTCGAAAAATGGGATCCCTGACCATCAATGACTGGATGCTACTGTGGGTGTGTTGCTTACTTGAAAAAACCAGTTCCAATTATCTTTACCATTAACATTGCAACATTTGTTGCAAAAAGCCTCGGTGGTTGCCTGCACAATTTATTACACACTGATATTACTACAATGAATAAAATTAAAGCCTATGCTCTCCATTATTGACTATTACGGGAGCTCTGTGCTGAGAATGTTCATGAAGTTGAACTTTTGATGCTTCATACTGAAGTTCGTTGGCTATCAAAAGGAAACTATTTGAAACGCTTTTACAACATTTTTGACACTGTTGTGGAATTTTTGAAAGCACGAATGCCTTGCTCAGAGCTTGCTTGTCTGAGCTAAAACAGAAAGTCAGGATACAAGCTGACAATCTGCAAGTTTTCCTTAACAATTTATGTATGCTGCACAAAGATATATCTGAGCGATTCAAGGACCGTCTTATGATGTAAATTCCAGACTGGATGATAAACCCATCATTAAATATTGAGGAAGTTGGGTTATTGGAGAAAGAACTAATTCAGCTTCAAAATGACATTGAGCTGAAGCCAAAGTTTAAGATATCATACCAGATGTTTTGTTTACAGAAGTAAATCTCTGATCGCTATCCTTCATTATGGAGAGTGGTTAAGAAGCTCCTGGTCGCATTTCCAACATCATATTTGGTGGAACGTGGTTTTAGTGTGGTCAGACTACTTATTTCCAAGAAAAGAAATAGATTTCAGATTACTAAACGTGGTGATTTAAAACTCATATTATGTGGCTTTATACTAAGCATTGGGAACTTGTATCACTTTATCAATCCCATCGATCACATTAAGAATTTACAGGATAGGGATGTTCTTTACCTAGTTACTAAAAATGTGGTATCTAACTTTCTTGCTAAATTACTATTAGACTTTGGAAAGATGATATCATTGGATCAAGTTAATCAATTAGGTTTAATTAAATAAACTAATGCTAGTTGTAATCGGATTTTGAAGTACTATTCAATTAATTGTTACTCTTTGAATTTTATTTTTATTATCTTGCTTAGTGGGTCGTTGTAAACCATTATTCTGAATAATTATATCTTCCTTCATGGGTCGTTACAAACTACTATTAAGAATACTTTTTTATAGTGTAGGGTATAATTTTGTATACTTAAGGGGTCGGTGACCCCCAAAAAAATTTGGGAACCTCTGGTTTAATTGATCTCTTAGGTTATAGTATTGTAATAAGTATTATTATGTTTGCCTACATATCCTTATTTAAAGAAACAAGACACGAGTTCCAAACTTTGTTATGCTCATCAAACTTTTTATTACCACATTAATTTATTGTACTGATGTATCTCATATATTCAAGTAAATTTGCGAATTATTGATGTTAAAATGCCATGTTGTCTTGTATGTGTGTAAGGAAGAAAGAGATACCCGAAATATTCTTTTTCTCTTACACAATAGTATGTAGACGACAACTCGATAATTTCGGTCACTGATGTCCATCCACTTATTTCATAATTCAAATGGAAATGGTAAGGCCATAGGTGTGTATGCATGTAAGAAGATAAAGAACGTTCATAAAGTTTTACTAAACTTTGATTGGCAATCCTGCAGTAGCCATAAATATTTTTAAAGTTTGTTTACAGAAGTAGACATGGTTGTTACTGTTAGTTTTATTTTTGTATAAACTTATAAATATATGCTAAAACATATTGTTTCGGTTCGTCATTTATTTAAGTTAGTTTGAAAAATCTTTATTTATTTCTCTAAGACTTGTTCACGATGAAACTTGGTTTCAAACCAGTCTGTGTAAAATGTCAGGTGAAGGAATGTTTTATGTGGAGAAAAGTAAAAAACGGAATTGGAATAATTTGTAATGAATGTTTCAAGGCAGAAGAAAATGCTATCAAAATAACACAGGACTCTAGACCTAAACCTGATGCATTACCATCACCCTCTACAGATCTCACTCCACTTGAAATTAAAGTAGTGTCAAGGAGGAAAGCACCTCCTAGAAGGAGTAAAAGGTTGAAACACTCTACTTTGGCTACTCCTAAAGAATTTAACCCAAGAGGGAAAGGACAGCGGGCAGTAGGGGTAGAGAAGAAAACTGTAAGTATGACATCATTCAGACACAATATATATAAAAATATTACATATTCATATAACAAATTAGATGATTCACATAGACAAATTAAGCAAGTTAATATGTTTAAAGTTAAGCAGGGTGGGTTTTGTCCACTCTTTGTTATTTTGCCAGCACAGGTGCAAACAATATGTATGTTTATTTATCCAAATTGAAAGATTTTCTAAGGATAATTTTTTTGTTAATCAAATTGATAGCTTACAATAAATATGAATAGTAGCCTATATTTACCATTTTATCTAGGTATATATTTACTCAAGTAGACCTACACATCTATTGAAGTTTCAAGCTTTACTCTATGGCGGTGGTTCTCAAAGGGGTTTCCATGGAATCGTGCAGTGCCACAATGGTCCCGTAGGAGTGGCACAAAAATACGAAAACCCTTATTATTTAGTTAACAAGAAAACCTAGGTTGAGCTAAAACATACTACTTGTACTGGTATGGTTTTTTTAATTTAGTGTTTCTATAATACATTTTATTCATCTCACAAAGGAGTATTTTTTATTTTAGCTTAGCCTCTGTTCTCTTCCAAGTGTTTGCTTAACTAATAATGTTGGACATAAGGACTAATTATAGGGTGCTGTTCTGGTAAAAAGATTAAGAAACACTGTTGTAACATGTCCCGACCTAAGACTTGACAACAATAACATCTTGTATCTTCTTACAGGTAGAGCTGTCAAATGTACATGTTTACTATAGTAGGTAGGACTAAATATCCTAAAATATTTCACTGATCGTTTATTCATTATATTTAAGTTTAAAAGACACAGTCATAATAAGTAGCCGATTTCATTAACAATTTACATGCAAATTAAACACAAAATTTAAAATACGGTACAGTCTCAAAATCTATGGCCAATGCCACTCACACCACTAGAGTATAATTTGCTGCAAATGTTTCATCAACTTGCATGTCTCCCTAACTTTCACTAAATAGTATATTTATCACTTATTTTAGTTTTGATATTATTCATAAGGTAGGCTTTATTACTTGAATAAAATAGGCCTAAAATAAATCTTTATATTCTCATCAGTGTGCTAGTTTAATCTAAATACATATTTTAAAGTTTGGGGTTGGTCTGTTTTCCGCAGTCTTAAACCTTTCACTTTATTCATACCAAATCTGTTTTTTTTAGCATTAGGCCTTCATAGCTATGTACAGGTAGCGGATAGCTAGCAGAAGATTTGTATTGTAAACATGGGTGGAAAGTCTCTGATGTTAACCTTTGTGAAAATAATTATTATTTCATTAGTAATTATCATATTATCAATCAAAGGTGTTATCAAACACTTCTAATAATACTTCCTTACAGATTACTCAATAATTAGATTTTTTGTAACTAATTGAAATAAAAAATATTAACAAAACTATTATGTTTTTGTTGTTTCGCGATTGTGGCTACAAGAGATGTAGGCCTACATGGAATAATAAATTAAAAACTATTATATTCACACTTGTATCTTATTATAAATGACCACCATAAATAAAATAATAACTAGGCACATAGATGGTTTTTTATACCTTAGAAAAAGAACCACCGAAAACTTTAGTTTCAAAATAATATGTTTTTATTTTTAAACACATGTGCATGAACACAACTGAATATGGTTTGCATCAACACTGCTCATTTCATCTGGTTAGTCATCTTTATAAATATGAAGAGAGGCCAGCCTTTTAAACATTCTTGTTTGTGAATAATTTTTAATAGAACTAAAGACACTGCTTCCACAAAAAAATAAACATCCAAACATTATTTTCATAAGTTTGTATTTCAATAATGTAAAAATACTGAGAAGGAAAAAACTAATTAAAAACCAATAATTGGTAATTGTTATTATTGTAATAACCAATTATTGTTAGTTGTAAAAGTTTTGACTGCCAAAAGTGAAAGCTCAAAATAATATAGTCTTTCAGACCCTATTGTTGCGAGTGAATACTGAGTTTATATCTAGTATCTTGCTACCTGGCAGATGTGGGCCTATCCATTTGTTAAAAAATTGGCGCCTAGGCTGTATTTCTTTAAACTATTGGTTCAAATGCAGCTTTTCTACTTTAAATTAATTCTTCTTTTTACTTTAGTGTTTTGAATTCAGAGCACTTGAATTAAATTTGTTCACATCATTTAATCCTTTTTTTCCATAGAATTAATAATTTAGTTTTCACAAAGTTAATACTTCAGTGGAGGGAGGGGGGAGAAATCTAACCTGCAAGGAGAGAAAAATATATAAAGATTTCATACAGAAATATTTTGAAGTATTATTGCATTCACTAATAATTGATATCTATTTTATGAATTTTAATAGTAAAAATTTAACAAACTTTTTTTAAACTAATACATTTTCTATAAATTCATAAAATAATATCAATTATTAGTGAATGCAAGCATGGGTCAACTGTATTTTTATAATGAGATTTTGACATTTTTTTTTTTTAGTATATTACATCTTATTATTCACGATGTTTTGTGCTGTTTAGAAAGTGAAACTGAAATTAATTACTACTGTATTTTTTAGTTAGGAATTTATTACTACTAGCTTTTAATAATTATTTCTAATTATTATTTTTTTAATTTGGGGCGGGGGAGGAGGGGCTTCACCCCAAGAACTGTTTCCCTAGATATGTGCCTGACATGGCTCACACTACATGCCATATGCTCGACCTAGGACTGCTTGCTGGATGCAATGTTTGAGCCTAAAATAATGAAGGTAGGCCTAGGCATACTCTTTCTATGAAATAACTTTTTAAAATACAATAGGCCTACACAAAGAGAGTCACAAGTGTGTTGGTTGGATTGTAAAATGACACCTGGACACGGGAGTTGAACCCGGGACTTTTGGCCATGCTCTAACCACTGAGCTATCCAGTACTAGTGTACGTATAGCTATAACTGACTGCTAACCTGATTACAATTGTTGTTTTGTTTTGCAGCATTTAAAGGCTTCTGACGCTGTAGACACACCATACTACAATGAAAATGTATATTGCAATGTAAGTTATATTGATTGTTTTCAAATATAGTATTGTCAGAACATTTGAAAATGTTATATCATAAATCTAGTTGTTTAACCCTTAGACTTATCATTTAATCAATCAATGGGAACCACCAGAATTAGGCCCTATTAATTAATTTCACCTCAATACACAAGTTTAGGTGAACCTTGCTCATTATTGTATCTGTGTTATGCCGGAATCACAATCAAATTAACTTTAACTTAACACAGCATTCACTTAACTTAATAAAACAGATGTGTGATCACGATTCACGTAACTGAACATACAGTAACAACTTGAGCCAAACATCTGCATTTTAGAGTATGTATGTGTGTATGTTGATCTGTGATTTGTACCATTTGTAAAGTGTTTATGATCTGTGAATGTTTACTGTTTTCTATCAATATAGTAACTATTTATCATTAAACGTTTTTGAAAAATTTAACTTTAATATTATAGTTTAAACTTAAATCTACTTTAGCTTAATAATACCATGAGTTGGGAAGTAGGCCTATATTGTATATTATAGTTGATCATCAAAAAATTAATTACTTAATAGCCCTGTAGACGTCACTCGCATAATGATTGGCTGGTTAGATCACGTAATATCCTTCGTGTAACGTTCACATAATGTGAAAGACCTACCAGGACATCTCTTAAGTTAATGCCGGGATCACAATCAACTTAACGTTAACTTAAAGTTAACTTAGCGTAACTTAACGTAAAGGACTTCATGTTTAAATGGAAGCGATCACGATGCAGTTAATTTAGCGTAAGAGATGTCCTGGGAAGTCTTTTACGTTAAGTTAACGTTACTTGAAGGGTACGTATCACGTGATCTAGCCAGCCAATCATTATGCGAGTGACATCAACAGGGCTATTTAATAATTCATTTGTTGGTTTTAAAACCAAGGTTTATTTTTTAGCTTTAGTTTTAGTGGTCGAACATTTAATTAAAATAAACGCTAGTATCTTATCATTATAGTACGTTATAGAACAGACTTGATTCAAATATTGTAAAGAAGTTAAAACCACAAAGCTTATATTATATAAAATGCTATAATGTATTGCTTTCAAAAAAGATCCTTGTTACTAAACTATAAATCAATTAACATAATTATGATTGTAAAAACATTAAAATCTGCTCGTTAATATAATATTTAGCCATGTATTAATAGAAAAACTTTTATTATACATGAAATGTATTTAGTTAATAAAAGTAATTGAAAAAATTCAAAATGATTGCTTAATCTATATAAATCTATTTGGCATAAACCCCAAGAAAGAAAGAAAAAAAGTATCTAATGTCACACTTAAATCGTTTATATTACCTACTTCAAGACTAATCAGTCTCAGTTTGAGATCTTTTTTAGTTTACCAGTATTGTATATTGTATATTGTATAGAAAAGCTAAATTTATCCAAAAAGTTTAATGATAAACATCTATAATATCGGTTGAAACTGCAAACATTCACTGTTACATTACTCCTTATGGGAGTAATTAGATAACGTAATAAACAAGGTATACATATAAATGGAAAAATTATTTGTTAAACAATAAACAAATTTATTAAAAAAACAAAGATAATAAAAATTAGTTTTACAATAATATTACAAGATCATAAGTTTGAAGCTTGTTGCAAATAATTAGACTTTGTGAAATTTGATTGTCTTGCTGTAGCTACAAGGGCTGTGCAGGAGCCAGCCTACAGGTAGGTGTTTTCTAAAGGAGAAAACAATTGAATAGTTACTAACAAAAGGTATCGAACAAGATATACATGTAAATTTTAATCAAGTTAGCTTGACTGGGTGTTAAGACACTATTCTTAAAACACTTTGGATAATGCCAGACAATAGAAATATCTGTAGATAACAGTGGTCTATGGCTAGCAAACAGGTGTCAATAAACAGGTACTATGATTGGTTCTTTTCCCTATCGGTACTGCCAGAACATTCAATAGTACAAACAAATCTAATTGCAATTATTCTGAGAGCAACACAAAAAATAATAGGGGCCTAAAACAAGCAAGGACAAAGGGTATTACTTGCGCAGACCCCATTATGACACAAGTGGAGTTCCATGGGTTGCACACCCAAGCTAATACCGTACGTGAAGCGTGACTACTTGACCAACTCAAAACATAGATCTCTATTAACCCAACTGTGATTTGAAAAACAGGACAGACAGCCTGGTTGTAGCCATACAAATATTAAACAAATGCACATGACGTCCATGGTGTCATGTGAGGTATTAACTCAGAATAAATAAATGGAACTTGTGGAGGTAAGCAAGTCTATGACTAAGATATTACTACATTCGAAGCCAAAAGCTCATAATGTAAAGACTGTATCATAGTCACTAGGACTGAAGTACGAACTCTAATACTAGTCATAAGATACTTGTCCTTCAGACAGGACACAATATTTAACCAATAAAATAAACCTTTTTAATTTTGAAGTCTACAAGACTTGAAATGGATTAACTGTCAACTCGACATAATATATAACTATCAAAACAAATTAAAGTCATCTCTGACTATAGGAACTAAACATACAGAATATAATACATGTCTAAGTAGACATTGCTTAGTTTTACAACAAAAACTAGTCTCTAAGTCATAAGGACTTAACGATGTTGCCAGGATACTTAAGTATTTGAAGTATATCCTCCTGGCCAGCGCGGCGGTGAATCTGACGGCCAACACTTAATGGTCGCCGTTTCCTTAGTTGATTTACGTTGTAGAAGTTCCTCCTTCGACGCTAGGTTGTAGTAGAATGGGTATAATGTGAACCTGAGAAGCAGCCTTATATACTACAGCCTTATATACTCTACAATCTGATTTGAACGGAACAAAACAAAAAGGGTGATAAACTCAGAAATATAGAAAAGGAGAGAGACGGACAAAGGCAGGGGGAAAGCAAAAAGACGCAGGAAGAGCCGCTTGCGGGGAAGGGGGCAAACATGGTTCCTTGGACTGCCACTAGTCTTCTCTGATGGGAAGTGGGTCACTGGGTCGATTTCAATCTACACTTCTTTCTTCGTCAGGTATAGTTATGATAGCACGTGTGGCTGCAGTAGGCCGCCATCATATGGCGAACCAATCCAAGAACATATTGAAATGGTGAGTAGATACTAAAGCATCTTCTATTTAAATATATCTGCTTTGATTATATTATTTAGGCTCAGATATTATTTTTATGAGAATTTGTTATATAGATGTCCTTTTACTATATTTTCTTGTAGGCAGCATGGTAAATTTATCTGACATCCAATGGCAAAAGGTATGCGCTAAAGTATTTTATTCATAAATATGATAATGTTAATCCTCTTCTTTGATATCTGCTACAGTATTTATCAAAAGGCAATATTTTTTTGAACGACCACGTGTTTCAATTTAGGGAGATACGTGATTGTATCTGTCTGCATCTAGTTAGGAAAAATAACCTTTGAGGTAGATTACTTTTAAATATGTTAATATTACTTCTTTCTTTCTTTTCTATTGTCGGAAATTATCAAAATGTTGATATTTAATTGTAGCTGTCCAACCTGGCTGATTGACATGCTACATCACAGATCATATACACTAAAACAAATAGTACAAATCACAGATCAAAACACATACTCTGGAATGGAGATGTTTGGTTCGAGCTGTTACGTTAAGTTACACGAATCGTGATTAAACATAGGTTAAGTTAACTTTAAGTTAACGAGTTGATTGTGATTTTGGCATAAGGGAACTGCAAGTGAATGTTAAGTTAACTGCTCTCTGATCACTTCCATATAAAAAACTAAGAGAACCTTTACGTTAAGTTAACCTTAAGTGAACGGTAATTCGATCATGATCCCGGCATTACAGGTGCACACATCTCCAAAATAAGTTTAGGGGTTAGAAGTGATGAAAGAATAACTAGGCCTACCTAATATAACAAAGTGTAATCTAACATCCTCTTTATATTTATTTTATTTAATATAGACTAGTTAGTTTGTTCTCATCGAGCCTACATATAAACCTTGTCACAAAATAAAATTAGGTGTCGAGTTGTTTTGCTACAAGTTTGTTCTAAATGTGCTAAAGCCCATCTATTTTGCTATTGTCAACTCACACTTATCTTACTTATATGTAATATTAGTTAAAACTTTTAAAAGACATCTAATACTATTAAAAAGGTTTCAAATACAGCTCACTCAAATATTTTCAACTACCCATAGGTGAGGATGGTGACACTAAGCTCAAACAATAAGGTAGGTACTGTATTTTGACCAGAAGCTATATTTTTGAATATGGTTGTAATGGCATATAAACTTGAAAACAATCTGACTAATAGTAACTTAAATATTTGGGAATACAGAAAAAGGAATTTCTCTATAACAAGAAGTCTGAATAATTATTTTCAGCACAAAGTAAACAAAAGTTACAGTGGACTCTACTCAGTTAATATTATTAAGGGACTAGATTTTAAAATATCACAAGAAATTAGATGTGGCCTAAAACTTTAATGTTTTCAAAAAGGAAGTTAAGAGGTACATTCTGGGAAAAAATCTTCGATAAAGTGATATGTAAGTGAATGTATAGATAATATACTGTAATAATGTGTTATGTTTTCAATTTTACTTAAGGATACTCTTTTCAACATGTAATTTTGTAGCTAATGATATTATTATTAGGACTTAGAATACCTACTTATTGTTGTGGTTTCTTCTTTTGTTTTATAATGTTTATTATTAATTTACTGTTACCAGTGTGGGTGTTTATCTAAAATGATGTGGCTGGGTGAGGACAATCAATGTGTAATAAGGCTCACTTTCCTAAATGTATGTAACTTAGCAAATGAACCACACCGACATTAGGATGTTTAAATATATACACAAGCCGAGAGGCTCATTTTATAAACAGCTTCTAAATAAATAATAATAGGGAGAAAGAAAGTGAGTTTATAGGACACTAACCAACACTAGCACGGAGAGGTAATGGAAGAATAACAGGTAAAACCACATTTGAGGGTCACTCCCAAAACTGTTGTCACCAAGTTAGACCACACAGTCACCAGTGCGAGTAATAACACTACACAATATATCTATACTGGACTTGCTATAGTTTGTTTGATATGTTGAAACAAGTTGTCCATAATTGATGGAATAAATACAATTCTTTTTTGGCAGGTCGAGTAAATCTATAACTAAACCACTAATACATAAGAGTAAATATATTATTAATCAATGTAAACAGTTTTATTGGGGTGGTACTCAACATTATTAACTGTAAAAACTAGTTCAGTTTATATGACACAAATAATAATCTAATATTTTGAAGACAAATGTTAAAAAAAGGTTTTTATGTTTAAAAAAATACTCTTCTTGTATAAAAAAATAACAATATGTACTTTTTATATTAATAGCAAAATTATTTATAGATCAACAAGCTGTCAGAGCCACACATTATGTTTTGTTTTAGGGAACATACTTCCAAGTGGGTGACATTGTGTCAATGGTTGGGCAAGACAATCGTATTTACTATGCCCAGCTGCGTGGATTCTTGACAAATCAATACTGCGAGAAGTCCACAGTCATAACATGGATTGTTCCCACACATGCCAGTCCACCACCCACATGGGGCTTCGACCCGGACACATATGTCTTTGGTTAGTTTGCTATCATCTTTATTGACACATCTAAGACTTTTTTTTCTCGAAAAGTCACTTTAGTCCGACAGCCAAGTGAGGTATTTTAGCTTAACCCCCTTTATTACTTTTATTGTTGATAAAGGGGTTCTTGAGGGTTCAGGAAATGGCAGATACCACAAACATACCCTTGGGAAACTCTCAATATTCAAGATGGCGGCTGCACTTGCACACATAATTTGTTTTTACACACCCTTGATTTTATTTTGTCAGTATTGATATACTTTTATTAAAACACTGTTCAAACTTCAACATGTATTAAAAGTAAATGTATCATACTTCTTAACCAAAATGTGGTGACCGCTGCCATCTTGAATAAGTTTGAATTGAATGATTATTACAAACAACTTCTCAAAATTATTTATTTTTATCTAAGGATTGACATAGTTTTGAATATAAGGTTAATTGTTCTAAAAAGGTGAAAAAAACTTTAAATGATTGTAGGCCTATTCATAATAGTGAATATTGTCATGAGGTGCAGACATTTTTTCTCAATTATCTAATTATGTTCCTCATCAATGTACATTACAACATTATATTTGTTGCAACATGAACAGTAGTGTACCAACATTGCCATTTCAAAAGATAATGCAAGGTATTCCTGCATTTAAACACCCACACGTTTTGGTTTGGAAAGGTGTTATACTGTCGCATAAGCACTTCACTAGTTTTAAAACTTTGTTTGCTACTAGAGGAATATTATTTGTCACTATGATCAGACGCACGTTCATCTATGTAGTAACCAAAGTCTAAGGGTCAAGTTATCCGATATGATCCTAGCATTGTTCAGTATGATGGGTCTAAGACACCTACCATGCCTCAAAACTTTCACATTAAATCCTCATCAACCCTTTGTGTGTACTTTTTTCTCAACAAGGTAGAGTAAAAGATTTTGCTTTTTTAAAAGATATCCTCAATAATGATGGATGCCCAAAGTATCATGGGTACAACACTAGAACATTTTGTGAAGGTCAAACTGAGATTAAACTTAGCTACAGGCCAACCACTTATTGATTTGTTGACTTCTCATCCTGATCCTGCATTAGTTGAAGCTCATCTGTTGACAAAACTTGCAAAACAGGAGTAGATACAATATTTACTTGCGATCATCAGATTTTTAAGTTTCATGGGTATACTCTGGAAAATTTGCCACTATCATTCTGAAACATGGAGTATGCATTTACTGATGATTTTTTGTGGGTTGCCTTATGGCTGAAAGTGGTTTAGTCAAAGTGATGGGTAGTGATATGGCTGAAAGTCGTTTAGTCAAAGTGATGGGTAGTGATTTTGCTGAAATGCCAAAAATGCTCATTGGGAAAAAATATCTGCAGAACATTCGAGCTCTTTGTATGTTTGTAGAAGAAGTCCTATGAGTGTATTTGAGACTCGTAAGCTCTCAACAGGCAAATAGCTATGTCAAGTTCTTGAAGAGCTTGTTTATAAGGGGGGAAAAAACACTCAGCTATGGGTTGATTGTCTCATAAAAACATTCATGTTGGTGATACTTTATGTAAGAGCAGACACATCTAATAGCTTTGGACTACACATTATTAATAATTTTAATAACAACATTATTAGTTTATAAAAATAATTTTAATTTAATTATATATAATAAAAAAATAACTTTTAAGAAAAAAAATCACAATTTTTATTAGAAAATCTGTGATTTTTATACAAAATATGAAACAAATGTCACTGAAAATTAATAAATAGTTACCCTACATATGCCTAATTTTTTATATTGTAACGCAGGGTCCATGTAACCTGGAAAGGTCGCTAGTCGTTCACAAGTAGCCATGTGGATCGCGAGTTCTTTTAAGGATACTGCCAATCAAACATGAATGAAATGAATATTCAAGGTTTTGATTATTAAAAATGAAACAATACATTCACTGATTAACTAACTATACATCTAAATTAATTACAACTTAATAAGTCATTAAATAAAATAAAAAGAGCTATAATCAAGTCTGTAAATAAATAGACTAATAAGAACACATGAAAATAGAAGTAAATTAAACGAACGCCGGACTCTCCGACCCACTCGTGAACGCGCCATCCTGCTCGGTCACGCTAGCCCAATCCTGGACACGTCGGTCCACTCACTTCACTGTCTACAACTCGGAGTGGGGGCACCGTGACTATCGCCGTCACAGTTAATAATCTGGAATCCTCCATTTCTAGAATACTGGCTCAGAATTAAAAGAACCTAGAGTCTTTCAGACGTGTACCTTTTATCCCCCCCCCTTCCCCTCTAATCCCCCAGACAAGCGAGCCTGCCGCTGAATACCTGCTAAACAAGGAGGGAGATAGAGAGAACAAGGAGCGCAGTTAGGGTAAACATTGAGGAGTGCATTGGTTCCCACTGTTGGACACTAATCGTGTTACAATATTAATATAAATATTATGTTTTTTATCACTAAATAATAATTTGTTGTCATAATAACATTTGTCTACTACAAAATTTCAGATTTAAACCACATATTTAATCCTGTGATCACCACTATTTTCAAAATGGTTTAAAACCTTGTTTACTTCTACTGGAACATCACATTGTAGATGTAATAAGGCAAGACCTCACAATGGATATAGTACAGTAAATATCATTGGTTAAAAACAATTTAATGTTAAATTATTATTTTTAATAAACCAGTATTCATTTCATTAATTAGTCTAACATCCAAATTTGAATATGAGCAACAGTTATACCATTTATTGACAAGCAAAACATTGACTCACATCTTTAGTTATTTAATTAGGAATAGCATCAAATATAAAGAGCAATAAAATTTCTACTTACCATTTTAAATTATTTCACGTTGCTCAATTTCAAGAAAAACAGAGGAAAGCCCTTGTGCCTCGACACCACTTTTGTGGTTTGGAACCGGTCACTAGTTTTAACAGTATACAGTGTTAACAACTTGAGCTGTTTTTATTACTTTCCCTTTCTCCTCCCTTGTTTTTCTTCCTTCTTAGGCCTGGAGGTCTAGGGGTAAGGTGTTAAGACTTCTGTGCTGGGGGTCCGGGGTTTAATCCTCAGTCCTGGCACAGATTTATCTGATTTCCAAACCCTTCCTTCACCTCTGACAAGACGTGTATTAATCACAACTTGTGAATGTGTGGAATGACCAGACCTCCACCGTGGTTCGGATCCCATGTTAAACTGTAGGTTAAGGCAGAATTCCCCCCCCGCCGCTAGCACTGAAAAATTGTGGAATGGTTTCAGAAACATACATATAAAATTTCATATTAATCAATATATGTCTTCTGGTTCCACTTTGGGCTCAAAATATGTGAAATTAGGCAAAAATGTAGAAAACTCAGGCCAGGGGTCAAAATTTAGCAAGAAATGAAAAACTTTTGCTTAAACATTTATTTTTGGAGGCTTTAAATATTTATTGTACCAAAATTAAATATTTGTAAATAATAATTATGAACATTAAACAATAAATCTTATTACTCACGCCATACACAGACTTTGTAGAATTAAGTGTGTTTCGAGTTCCAGAGTTAAAGTTGCAAATGTGCATTAAGCGCATTTCATTCACTTGTTTCCATATTTTTCACTCTATACTGGTTTTTGTTTTCAAATGATGGCATGACATGCCTTGACCCCATTCTGGATCTGATGTATCCATCACGCTTGGTCTCTCTGATGACAGCAAGAGAAGCTTCTGTTGTCAGTTTTACTCCTCTTTCAACACATTGAGTGTAACTCGGGAAGTTTGTGTTTCCCATTGCCGACATTGGATATTCACCAGACTTTATCAGTTGGACTATGTCTTCATTCGACAAGAGAGTAGTAATCGGAGGTTCCATTAGCTGGCAATTCTGCCAGTCTAAGAAATCCACGTAAGATTTAGCTGTTAATTTCAGGAATTTGGAGCACACAAACTCTTGGTCCCGTTTCTTTCCTTGCTTTCAAAATCCTGCGGAGAACAAGTTCTCACACATTCTGGTCTGGGTCAGCAAGCATTGCAAGGATTATTGCTTCAGGATGACCAAAGTAGCCACTTCTTTGGATGATGCAATCCACAACTAGCTTCAGATTGTCTGCAAGATAACGTGAAGCTTGAATTGTTTTCCAAAGATTTCGTGGTCCATCTGTACAATTGGGATGCGATTTGATTCTGAACCACGCAGGTGCGTAAACCTTCATGATAAACTCAGCTAAAAGCTTGTAGTTCATTGGAGGGGGGGAGGGGGTCCTGTGTACCAATATAAACACGCAAGATTTGATTAGCAGTTATCAACCAGCGGGCATGTGAAAGATTTACAGGATTTTTGTGAGACAAATTCTCGGGACACACACCATTTGTCGCTGTGGTGCAGCTATCTCACAAGTATCTCTGGTCTGTGCTCAGATCAGTTTTGTCTGCAGAAGGAATTACAATCTCAATTTTCTTATAAAGTTCACAACAGCTAAAAGTTCACAATTCTGAAACTGTTTTCCAATTGAACCACAATACTTTTAGGGCTAGTTGTATGTTGGAGACTACATTCATGTGATATACTCATGCGTGAGCGGCCTTCCAATGAGTTTAAGAAAGATAATCACTGAAGAGTTTATTTCTCAAGAGAAAGCATCAGCTCTTACATTCCATGTCCAATGATTCTGGGGAAGATGAGAATATGTACAGCAAAATAAATGTTGAAGAGAATATTGTACGTGCATATTTATTCTCAGACTACATTTCAAGGCTCCACATGTACAATAATCGATGGTTCAGCTTTTTTGTGGATTGTACCTTGGTCTGAGCATAATACATTCAATGATTTCATGTCTCGCTTAAAAACAGCTCTGATATCAAAGCTACCAAAGTGTAATGTCTCTGGTATTTGAAAGATACAAACATTACACATAGACATCTCAAGGAAAAAATAGTGTTTCCGAAGATAGCATTA
The DNA here is from genome assembly GCA_902151445.1 of Timema monikensis. Lineage (NCBI taxonomy): Eukaryota > Metazoa > Arthropoda > Insecta > Phasmatodea > Timematidae > Timema > Timema monikensis. The sequence continues at coordinate 39,783 of CABFVZ010002826.1, forward strand.
TTAATTATCATCTCCAATACCACCCCAAAGAGTTGTTCTAACATTGGCAGAGAATAAAAACCAGGTAATGTTAATATATTGAGAAAAAAAACATCAACTTTCTTGCTCCATACACACAAGAGCATAAGCTCACTGTGCCAGTACCAGACCCGAGTCCCGCTGAAGTCTGTGGATCAACAGTGCAGATGTCATAATTGCTCTGCAAGCAGTAGAGCCAGTAAATTATGTCAACATCATTTCTGATGACACCTATGTCTTCTTGTTGCTTATTTATCCTTACAACAAACTGCTAGCAAGTACAGATGGTCATGGTATCACCTATTAAGGAATATCAGCAGTTACTGTGGACAAGCACAAGGATGTATTACTTGATGTTGTTGGATGTGACACGACAGATTTGTATTTTGTTACAGAAAAAACAAGTTTTTAATATGCTACAGAAAGGTCTTTCACTTTTAATGTTGGAAAGAAACAGTAAAAACTGATGAAGATCAAAACAAGTGTCACTCTTTATGATTGCCTGTTATGGACATGTGAATGTGAGGAATGCCAAGCCTCCACTGTGGTTCGGATTCCACGTTAAACTGTAGGTCCTTTATTTCATCTCACAATCACCCTACCATTACACATTAGCGTAAGTGCGTATAACCACAAACGGGTAGTAAGACGCGGTGCTAATAATAATAATAATAATAATAATAATGTTATGGACAAACAATATGTAAACCAACTTCATAGGCAAGTGAAACTCCTGATCAGGAAAAGTGGGTCAGAATAGTAACTCAGCACACACAACCTCCATAACTTTCATTGCTACCTCCAACTAATGAAATCTCCCTAGAACATTCTAGGCGAGTTTTTACTCTCCTGCTCTTTACCCCTTATGCTTTGATTGCTACAAAGATGAACCTTCACATAGTTTGCTCCCAATCACAGCGCTAAATAAAGTTACTCTTGCACCAAACAAAGTTTTAAAATTAGTGAAGTGCTTGTGCGACAGTATAACACCTTGCCAAACAAACAAAACTATGGTTGTTTGAATTCAGGAATACCATCAAAGATTCAAAGATTGTTTGCAGTTGCATGACTATACTTTTTTTTAAATACAATGGTGTGTTACCCAATGATGGCGATGATTAGTTAATTAAAAACTTGTTAGCACCTCATGACAAAATACCATTATGCGTACTATCATAGTAGGTTTTCTTTCACCTTTTAACAAAAATAAATCAACTTTATTTTCAAAACTATTTAAATCATTAAATAAAAATAAATCATTTTGAGAAGTTATTTGTAATAATCATTCAAATTCAAACGTATTTAAGATGGCGGTGGTCACTATATTTTGGTTAAAAAAACTTGATACATTTATTTCTAATATTTGAAGTTGTACCAATGGTAATAAAGTAATATTAATTATTTTTATATAAAGATGTGAATACTGACAAAATATGATCATGGTACGTAAAAATAAATTTTCACGGAAGGTGAAGCCGCCATCTTGATTTCTGAGAGTTTCTCGAGAGTACATTCATGGAACATGTACTTACTGTAGGATAACCACACATTTGCATGTAGGCATTGTGTAAATCTATTTAGGGAAAAACCACCCTCAACCCAGCCAATCAAATTTCAAACCCCAGTCTCACATTCATCGGTTGTCCAGTCCATCACGATTCATGAGAGTGACTCCTTAGACCTTGTGACCAATAATTCTGGTCACCTAAAATGATCAGGCTTCTATGTATTTAGGTGGGATACGGCCAGTATTTTTACAGTTTTTATAGTAAAACATTTGTTTGGCCAAAATAAATAAAACATTGCTCCAGTTAAATTTTCTTCATATAGTGATATCAACAATATGTTGTTGAATATTTACCATGAACATGGAGGAATTAGATGAGAAACTTTTTAAATGAAGATAAAAGTTGTCCAGGACATGCTTGACAGGTATTCAACAACTGGTGAAGAAAATTAAACTCAATGTTTGTACTGGAGAAATATTTATTTTGGAAAAATGTTGATATAAAACTAGTTTATTTTAATTTGGGGTGGTTTGTGATTAGGGACGTTATACACATTGGGTGTGTCTGACTCCATAAACACCACTAGACTTGTACTCACACTAGAGAGTGTTTGAACGTTGTGGAGCCACTCAATGTGACTCAGGGGAGGGGGCTGTTTGTGATGTTTTAGATTTAAACATGAGTTAGGGCAGGACTTAAACCACTTCCTACTCCTAATTACTGCCAAACATTGCACATACTTGGTGTGAAAATTCAACACTTTTTGGGAATTGCTGGTGATTAACACCAGGACAGGAGCTAACTGCCCACCTAGAAGGACTGTCTGGCACCGGTCGATTTGACTAGTAGCAGTTTTCTTTCTCGTGTTTCCTATTTTTACTGTATGGCATTTGTTATGGAGTATATCATCTTTATAAAAAATACTGGAAACCCAAATTGCACCTATCTAGGACAACACAAGTTAGTTAAAAGTAAATTGGTACCAATAGTTTTGTTTATGATTCTGAATTCATACAAAATCACAATTTCTGTCAACAGCATTTATCGCAAGTGTGATGCACATCTCCTATACTTGGGTCGTACACAATCTTCTTTCACTGCATGCATTTGTTTTTTGATTTATTAGAAGCCTTACAGCACCAAATTTAGTGGCTTTTGTGTGTTTAAAAGTATTGGTTGGAAATTGTAAACTCAACTAAGGTCAGGAAGAAATCAATACAAGTGTAATAAACACCAATTATAAACAGGAAGAATATATAAAAAAATATCATGAGTTGTAAGTAACAACAAAATGCGTCTCATCAGCCTTCTAGGTAACTTTATTTAAAAGGTACTAAAGGTCTGAATTTTTGGGGGACACTTAATCACAAAATGTTGTTAAAAGTTAAGAAATATAGATGACCTGCAAAAAAAAAATGTATGACCTACCATATTTTAAAGAAGGGTCGCAGGTCAAGATGACCGAGTCCATCCTTAAAGTAGTGAGGATTAAAGATTTGGTACACCAGTTCAATGATAGATTAGCCAAAATAACGACTGATTCCCAAATATTATATTTCTACAACATTTATCAAAATAAATATTGAGCTGCATTCTAATTTTGTTCATCAAAAGTCTGTGGGCCACACAAACTCATGAATTGGCCCACAAGTTTGACATGCCTGAGTACAGCTAATCCTACATGTTCTTACCACCCGTCCTCTTATAGTAGTGACAAGCAACAGTCACTTTGGGGTAATGTGCTCGCCTCAGGACATACTGTTTGTGGGGGTTGACACACTTGTTAAAATCTGTAGCACAACCTCCTATGGAGGGGAAGTAATCACATGTTGATTGTGGCGTGTAAAGCTTAAAGATGAGTCTTTGTTACAAACAAATACAACCTATATATGATTACTCTTAGGCTGTATTTAGGCTAATACTAGGGGCTGAGTTGAAATGTTCATTATTACCAAATTAATTACAAATTTTGTGGTCAAAGAATCAAAACTAGCGCCTTTTAAAACAAATTGTATTATACACGGTCCAACAAATAGTAAAAAATATACAATTAAAAATAATATGCATTGTAATATCAACATAAATTATTAAATATTATCTATTTAGAGTTAATTAAATGTAAAAGATATTCTAGATAATAAATCCAACCTGGCTCACATTTGTCTAACTTATGTCTAACACACTGTTTCAGCCTATGACGAGGAAACTCCCCGTAAGTTGGACACTATGACATTCGTGATGCATGCTCCTAATGACTACTTCAAGGTGAAGCAGTCTCCATATCCACCTTCAAACCCTCAGCCTAGGGACTCTAGATCCCCCTGGGGTCGACTCGCTACCGCAGGTCAGAGATGAGGGACATTCTACAACTTTTATTGATGTATAGGTGGACTTTCAGTAAGCTATTTAGATATTTTACTTATCATTTGGATAGTTTTCTTGATATTTTGTCGACCACACTGTATTCACAGGATGGCTCAGTTCATAGGGAAACCTATACATCGGCCATTCATTGATTTTGAATTTGCTTTGGCAAAAATAACTTTTTTTAAACTTTTTCTCAAGGAGAATTAGCTTAACTCCAAATAAAATATGAAATATTGTGTATATATATTTTCATGGTATTTAGATCTCCAAATATAGCTTCAAAAACAAATGACATTCAAACGTTTTTGTATTTAGGAGCAGGTAGGGAAGGGATGTTTTGGATTTAAGCTATTTGCACTTTCTTGGAAGTATTTTTACTCAGCATCCTGGCTCTATGCATTTAATTATACTAATGGATTAGGGATAAGGGAGGGGGAATTTATAGCAAATGTTCCTAGGTTTGCCTGTAGGGAGAATGAGAAACCATATAGAAAAAATCTGCGTCTAAATAAACGGCCAAGATTGGAATCTTAATATCTTTTTTACTGACAAACCACAATAAATGAACTTAATTATTTCACCCGCCTATTGATGTGGGTACAAGTATTATTAATAATATATTTTGGTATTTATCCTCAATTCCTAGACTAGCTTATTGATGTCTTATCATATTCACAGCATCTAATAGCATAGTTATGTTAAAAAAACACTTCAAGAGGGGCTCAAAGTTAAAACAAATTCTTGCCATCTGGAACTAGCAGGACTTGGTCACATAATCTCATTTTTTGTATCACTATAGCGCTATCCATCAATTTTACTGTAACTGCTTAGTGAAGTTACTATTCTTTATATAGACTCTCTTTTAACTCTCCTTTTACTTTGTTTATTGATTTCACACACATTTTTATTTTAATAGATAATTCCAGAAAACTAAAATCAGGAATTCACCATGTCACAGGAAAACAAAAATGTTAAAAAAACAAACACTTTTTAGGCGAAGAAGAAGAAAAAATGTTTTGAGAAAATAAATTTAACTATCATGGATGAGGTTGGGGGAGCCATTAAATAGTCTAGAATAGAATTTAATAAATAAAAAAGTTGCAAACTTTTGCTATAAAAAATGTACAACTGAATAAAGTAAGGTAATTTTAAATGTACTTAATATTAGTGTTGATTTTGTAAGGAAACATGTTGTGGATCATTAAGATTAAATCAAGGACACTAGTCACACTTTCTTCGTTAATTGGTGAATGTGTGCTGCAGTAGATGAACTTACTTAAATACTTATTAATAAAACATTCCAGATTATGTCTAGTTGGCAGACATTCAAGCTAAGAATTTCTGGAGAGTTTTGGTTGGCTTAGACATATCCCTAAAAATGTTACTCCTCAATCTTTGTAAACTATATCTTTGTGTTCTAATTTAAAGGAGTTTTATGTTAATACATAAAATCAAGCCTTATTTTGAATTACATTTGTGACTCTTAAGTTTACTACATTTTGATAAACATTTTCTTAATCTAAAATAATCTATAAATCATTGACTCCAACTTTAAAAATAAATTGTGTGTAACTATATACTAAATGTATGGTACAAAGCATTGTGCTTCTAAAACTATCACAGCCAATCAACTCTCACTGGTCTATGTACAAAGATGCAGATAGTGTGGAAAAAAAATTATGTTTAAGTCATAACCGTAATTGCTTATTGAATATTGGGTTCATTGAAGAGATGTTGCCAATTTTAGTTTTTTTTTATGTTGGTGTCATTTTTTATTGGTGTCTTTTAAACATAAATAACATGTGTAGAATCAAAAATTAAAGTGAGTATCATTAAATGATATCCTTATTTAACAACACTATTTTTAATGGTGTCTACCTACAAAACCTTAAAGACCTCTTGAAGACGCTTTGGCTGTTGCTGAAAGAAAATTTAGTTTTGAAATAAAAATTTTTAACACTTTATTATCACTCTAGAAACCCTACCTTTATTGTTGGCTATATTTAAGTTACTCTTGATTTAATTTCAAATGTGTGTATCTGTTCACATTTTTACAGGAAACATTTCAATATTTGATTACTGTAAATAGTTATATTCTGAGATTATTATCTATTTGGAATAGATCACTAGGCTAAATCATGGTTTAAAATAGCCAGCATACTTACCTTGGGGATACTAGAGTAGAAATTGTTTAAATAGAACACTAAAAAACACACAAACACATTTTTAAGGACAAGCTTTCACTGTCACAGACAGCTTCATCATGTCAAGAGATCAGTCTACACTAAGCATGGTGGCTATCCCTCCTAATTTAAACCATGAGATTATTATTTTAAATTCATTATAGAATAAGAAGAAAGACTTTTTATATTTTGTTGCAGTGAAGATGCTAAAAACATGACTAAAAAAAAGTTTACTTTGTACTGATAAATAATTCACTGATGGAATATTTGAATACATATATTTTAATCAACCACAATTAGTATTTGTTTTTACTACGTTTTAACTGCACAATAGTTTTTTATTGTATGCTCCAGTGAGTCAATAAACCAAAACAATTTTTTTATAATTTGTATTTGAGAAACAGCTATAGGCCTGCTTTTGACTGTTAGAGAATGTTGTTAATGGGGGCCTAGCTCATTAAAACTATACCTGGGATGTGATATTTTCTCCGCCACTCGGTACCCATTTGACCAATCATACTTTGGCATTTGTAATATTTGTCCTAATTATTTCATTACAACTCATAATTAGTGGTTGCATGGGCAAACGCTTCCCTAACGTGTTGGAGTGAGTTACAAATGATGCGGAGATCAAAGTCTTAGTCCTGGTCAGGTGGATTTCCTTAAATAGTTTCCCAATCTACCTCCACGCCAATGGGGGTACATTTCCTCTCATATTATATTGTCCTCATCCTCATACCATTAATGTATGTTTATAACCCAATCAAGCACTAAGGCGCCTAAATACCTCCCATGGGAATGTTCCCCTAAATGATGAGAACATTTATTCACAGGGACAGTTTAAACCAACTCTCTTTATCCTGGCAACATTCCAAACACAACACTACTAATGAGCATGGTTCATCTTTAGTAGCTAGTAGTCAACAAGTTGATAAGTACAATCAATTGAAGCTTCTAGGACTGATTATAGTTTAGTTTTGGGTGTCAATTGTTCTCTTAGCACTCCTTGTTCTAGTTGAATTGGGGACTGGTTGTTCTAGTTATCATATTGTCTAATGTATCGCTATTGAGCTAGTAACTATTTTTATTAGTTCATTACATTTTAAACAATAGAAACAATCTTAATACTACTTTTGTTTTTTTATTTTAATGTTCATTATTTGTTTACTTTATATGTGTTTTTATCTTGCATATGTGAATACAGAGTAAGCCTCTATATTGTAACCTCTCACTGGCCATCTAACCCTTCTGTGTTTCTTTTGAATCTCTAATTATTAACTGTGTCAATTTACTTAGTGCATAAAATAATTATATAGTTACTGGCATACCTAACTTTTCAAAGTTTGCACACATCTAGTAATTTATGTAAATTTACATTTTGTAATAATTGTATTAATTTAGTAAACATCTTTGCATCCAGACATATTATAAAACAGAATATTTTGTTTGATTTTTTTTTTTTATTACAATTGCTAGGGCTTTTATTATGAGTATTCTTAAATATATATAAATCACTTTTACAACTAATAAAAGTAAAGCATTGTAAAAATGTATCCTTTATTTCCAAATAAGTTAAGTAAATAAAGAAATTAATTTTAAAGGAACATAGTAACTGACTATTAACTACTCATTAACAATCCTTATGTAATGGTTATTTTTATTGCTTGAATAAAGTTAACTACATATTTAAAGTGTCATTAAAACCAATTAAATGAAGTAGATTAAGCTTTTATATATTTAAATAAACATTATAGAGTTGTATTAAAGTAAAAACACTATTACACTCTCAAACCCTAAACTGTGTTGATCTCACAATTAACATGTTTGTAATTTTTTTTTTTTTTTTTTTTAANAATTTTAATATGATTATTTAAAGACATAAAAAGTTTCAATTTTATTGTTAGGTTTTAGTTTGCTTTTTCTTTATTTGGTAATAAGGTTTGTTTTTTCTACTGTGCACAGTAGAGGTATCCAAACTGACTGCAAGACATATGCAACACATCTTACACTTTTGTCTGTTCTGCAATATTTGTTTGAATTGTTTAAAAATGTTTACAATAAAACTAGTAAATAAAAATATTTCAATATATTCTGTTGTTTATTTTAGCTATCTATGTAAAGATAGAGACATATTTGTATTGGTATAGTATATGTATATCTATTTAAAATTACATTTTGTATCACTTGTATTATATTTGTAAGAAGGTAAAGGAAAGGTGGATAGAAACATATAAAAGGAACAAACACAATATGGCTGTTATAATGAAAAGAAGAACACAGTTCACACTTTACATTGCTGCCAATAGACAAAGAGGTACTGGTTGCCTCTTGAAGAGAATCTATTGTCACCGTCCAATCCCCCAACCTAGGTTTCATTCTATCAGAACTCATCAGGGAGGACGAAACTTAATAAAAGAGGAAACCAAACATGAAAGGGAGAAAAGGGAAATGGTAAAGAACGAAAGGACACATAGGTAAGAACAATGTAAAAGGTATAACATAACGGAAAAGGGCATTGGATGTGGATATATATAATAACTCTGCAAGGAAAACCTCTTTTCACTCTATGAGGTAATTGCACCACGATACTGTAACAGTAATGTTTCTGATATTTACATCATTATTTCAAGTGTTAATGAGATTTCTGGGTGTTTGGGAAGTAAAATTATGTTCCTAAGTATCATATTATTCAAAAACATTGAGGATGAACTACACACCATAATTATTTTAGAAATAAATCCCCATGCATACAAATATATTCATAAATACAGACAACTCAAACAAATTACTGTGATTGGCACTAAACGCTACAGCGCAACTGTTTTGATACACAGCCTATGTAGAAGTGCTAACCAAGGTAAAAGAAGAAATCACGCCAGGAATTAGAAGATAACTTATCAATACACTTTGTTTTTATGATGTGTTCCGGTTTGTGCAGAAAGTGAAGAGGATCTTCAAGAAATACTGAAATAAATGGATGAAAAACTGAAAATTGAATGAATTATGAAGATAACAACAAAACAAAAGTTATGATATGCAATTAAGGAGAAATCAATCAAATTAATATAGAACTAGAAGAAGTATGGCTACAAGTAATGGAGTTCTGCTACCTAGGAAGTAAAATAACAGAAGATAACAGAAGCAATAAAAATATTAAAAATAAAATAGTGCAGGCGAAGAAACATTTTCATAACAAAAAGACATTACTAGCTTAGCCTAGCATAAATTTGTAAATCAGGAAAAGGATCCTAAAGCCATATGTATGGAGCGTTGTGCTATACGGAGCGTTGTGCTATACGGAGCGTTGTGCTATACGGATGTGGAACATGGACTGTTATTGCAACTGAAAGTAGAAGATCGGGTCCCACAGAAGAATTTTGAAAATATCATGGATGGAAATGGTATCAAATACAAAAGTGCTAAGTAAAACAAATGTAGAAAGGAAACTTTGTAAAAGAGTACAGCAAAGAAAAGCTAACATAGATGGCCATGATGATTTGATAAGGACATGGTAGTTTTATGAAAGTAATTGATTAAAGAAGGAGACGTGGAAGAGAGGAATTCAAGATGGTGGCCAAGATTGGAACACATGAATCAGATAGCAAACTATGTTGGCAGAAGAGGGTACAAAGATGTATTAAGATTGGCAAAAGTGGAGAGCTGTGACTAATCAATTGCCAGATTGATGACCTGATGATAATGACATCTGTTGCAATAAAGGCAGAAAAAAAAAGTGTATACACAAACTCTGGGAGGACTAACTTAGATAACACAGATTGAGGATGACATTTCAGATATTTTTGTATTGAGTTCAAATATTTAGGAAAAATTTTAACTAGCAATAATAATATTAGAACGGAAATTAGGAAAAGATTTCTAGATCAGTATGTTGTTGACATCTCACCAATTTTTTTTAGGATTAATAGGCCATGAAACGAAATCACACACGCATTGACATAGTGTAAACAGTGTATTTAATATAATGTATGCCAGAAAACAACTGACCAGTAAAAAGACCAACTAACTACTATCAGTAAGATATAGAGATAGCCAACATAACACAAACTTTGCAGAGTTGCCAATACAACCATATCAATATTTTTAACAAATATAAAACTCAAAATATACAAAACAATAGTTTTATTTAGTACAAAATGAGATGAAGATAATAGAAAGTGGAGGAGGTTTCATAATAATGAGTTACATACCCTGTACTCATCACCAGACATTGTTAGAGTACCTATTCAAATCGTGCAATTTATGGTAGGCTAGACATGAGCATGAATGGAAGAATCTAGAACCTTGTTCAGGGTTTTGACTGGTAAACCCAATGGAAATACCTAGATGTAGATGGGAAGATAACATTAGAATGGACCTGAAAGAGATAGGTTGTAGTGAGGTAGACTGGATAGAACTAGCTCAAGATAGGGATAGGGTGTGTATTTTTGTAAGTGTTGTCATGCATTTATAAGCTCCTAGTGCCATAGCATATTGTAATATATTCAGTACTCAATTTAAATAGTAACAGGCTCTTTTTTAACTGTTTATATTTGGCTTAGTTGCTTCTGTGATTGAATGATCTAAGGTGTCGCTCTCCTTTTAGACTGGTCTGCTGAAGATGGGGAGATTGTAGTTAAAATCCCAGTCAGGTCTATTGGGGGTGTTTTTATCCTAGATGGTTACTCATTCTTCTTCCGTGTAAATGAGGGTAGATTACTTTTAAAATGCTTCCTTCCTCATCCCTCCCTACGCCATTAGAGTAATTAACATATGTACGTACAACCCGAAAAGGTAGTAAAACACTGATAAATATATTTGGCTTATGAAAGCAAAATAAAAGTCAAATTTGGCTCAAATAATAAAAAGCTATTTCTTTTAATTTGAATAGATAGACACAATGAGAAAAAAAGTTTTTAAGCTGCTGGTGTAGACAAGTTATTGATTTTAAGTTTACAAATACAGTTGAGTGTCAATAATTTGGACTAATTGGGGATCGACCCAGTCCGGATTTTTTAAAATACAGTACCTATACTGCAGCAAGGTGTCCTTTTTCCTTTTTATATCACTGATAGCAAATGTCCCCACACAATATTTTTTTGCAAGAGATGCTCCACTTCTACCTTTAGCAAGTTTTTGTACAATTTGTAATTTTGTTTCAATAGTTAAAAAATTATGTTTTCCCTTACGAGACTTTGCTGATGCCATTTTGATTCAGAAATTAACAAATAATGTACTGAACAGTACAGTATGAAATCACAAGTTCTTTAACATACAGTATGACCAAGAAGAATGCACAACAACTCCGACCACACAAACAAACTGAACACGAACTCAATGCTAGTCACATCGTGTGTGTTGGCGACATTGCGACTGCCCTCCCCTCCCCCATTCCATCCACCATGGTCTATCACCCCCAATAGAATGGTGATGCATACACACCAGGCTTCATTTCCCACTCTATTGGAATATCACATATTGATACCACTATGGATATTTTTTTAATAATATTTTTTCTTGATCTGGATTATCGGCGATCCAGATTTTTGACATCCAAATTATCAGTGCTCTTCAGTAATACTATTACCAGACATGATAAATTGAAATGTGGTTTGGACTAAAATTGGCTTCAATCATAATAATTATACCAAAGGTTGTTAGTATACAAACAATAACATCTTATTTTGAGTATTTGTTTTAATTTGCTGAGTTCTAAATAAAATATCAGTCGTTGTATGTAGTTTATATCATATGATGTGTAACTATTTTATGGATTTAAGTCATGAAAATATCTACATTTAATCCATTGCTACATTTATTAGTGTCTATTGTCTATTACAATACTGAGTGGGTTGGTTCACCTTATGCATCTACAAAGTCTAACATATTTTTATATTTGTTTCTATGTTGTAGTGTTTTAAAAGAAAATTTGCATTCTTAGATAAACCAAAAACTGACTTTGATGTTTCCTATATTTTCACTCAATCCCTTGACTCATTTTGGTTTGATTATTATGTGAACATAAGCATGATCAAGTGTAAATCTTTAGTTTTTACCACGTAAAATAGCTCTGTGCCACTCTAAATGGTTATTCCACTGATAAAAGTGAAGAGCATTTTCTTCTTATAATTATGGTTTATTTGAATTGTCCTGATTTTTGTACTAATTGATGAGTTGTGAACTAATGTGGTTTGATTGCCACGATTGGAAGCCTTTTTATAAGGTTTATAAAAGAATGAGGCTTATTTATCTCACTCTTTATATCACTCGCCCCTCGTTGGGCCACGTTTTACTATATTATGTAATAAATACACATTTATAAAGTTGACATTCTTTTAATTAAAAATCTCTGTTTATTTCAAGAGAAAACGGATCATGTCGTCATCGACAAACTTCGTACGCAGCCGATAGCATGATCATAGGGATCGCGGACAGGAGCTTCAGTCCGACTACATCAAGGACTGGACTCCTAGTGAGGTTCTATTGCCCCATCTTTTGCATATATCATTTGCTCATGGAAGCTTCCAGAAGCTTCTGTGTAGAAAAATAAAATATAAAAATAAAACATATGGATGGAGGTAGAATGTTCGAGAACAGGATGCTGGCTCAAATTACCATTTAGAAATGCATATTGTTCTCTTTAGTAAAGGAAGTAAATTTATTTTCCTTATAAATACTTTAAATTGTCCTTCTGACTCTACAGGTCCTACGTCATGCACTCTGACGTCATTGACAGTGGCTCTTGTGCCTTCTTAGAAGAAGTGCTTTAAGCGCCATGTAATAGATTATAATTTAAATAAAATAAGATACGTTTATAAAATTAGGACGATATTATTGTCAATAGCTTTCACATATTCTTTAGGGGCAGGTCAGTAATATTACAATAACCCCCCAAAGTGTATCTGAAAGTAGAGACTAGTCGTATACTTTTGATACACTTTGCTAAAAAAACAGGGGAAAAAACATGATCATTTTTTGCATACCCTGTATAAAGTTTCACAAATTACAATATTTTGGAACACCCTGTATAGTGTTGTTCTTGAATGATATTTTATCAAACCCTCTCCTCCCTTAATTCATATGGCATTGGGAAGTGCTAGTGTTAGCAAGGAAATAGGTTTGGTTTATAATTATGGCTTAAAACTACTTTTGAAAGGCTAGTTATTATAAGGCTGTTCACTTTCCTCGATAATCTTTCATTGAAATTGAAGATCATTATCATGAACAGTTTCCAGCTACCGCCCGGAACATCCTCCAACGTCTCGTTTCTCCCCACCTCGTCCCACTCTTCTCCTCTCCTCAACACTTCTCTACACTCCCTTCAACCACCTGTCCCTTGGTCTTCCTCTTGTCCTCTTTTTGCCTCCACAACTATTCCTCTCATTTCTCCTCCTATCCATTCTTCTCAGGTGCACATGAAATATAATTGGTGTATTTACTTACCTAATCATAAAATATGATCAGCCTATAAGATGGTTTCACAAAAAAGTCAATAATAATTGTAATAATTGCATCACAAAGTATGTTATTAGTTAAATAGAAGAGGTTTTACTATTTACTAAAAAAGTTTGCATACTGGTATTTTTACTTTCTCTTGACACCTCAGAGAAAAAGTATTGTGATCATCAAAATAATTGAACACGAGGGGGAAAAAATGGGTTTCGCAATGCTCGAGCTAGAGCTGAAACTATTTAACTGATTGGTTATCTGGGGTGTTCATAAGGTCCCCCCGAGGGTTGTTTTTTTAGTCTAACCCTAAATTTAAGGCTAGTTTACTGAAGAGCAAAAAAAGAAAGAATTGATTTTCTCAAAATTAATTCTAACTATTTTGATTAAATTTTATATCTATGGACTATTTTATTATTATAAACAAGATGGCAACTTTCATTTTACCATGAAAATGACTTAGGGTACTTTACATGGGGGAATTTTCCAATTTTCATTATTTCTCCTCAACTATTTGAGATACAAAATAACTTATCACTGAAAAGCTTTTGTTTGAAATATATTCTTATAAAACCATTGGTTTTTGATCTATAAGCAAATATATATACGTTTTAATTCAGGTCTTTGAAAATTAATTTGATTCTTATGCTCTTTGGCGGACAAAGATATTTCTCTTTTCTTACTTTGTCTGTAACAGTGTTCCTAGTTCCTAATGCCATAGAGTAATTAAGTAACATTGTATATTATTTCATCTATGATCTTTGGTGCAGTCTGTATACAACAATGTTTAAACCTATTATTTCGCTTCACAAATCTTACAAGTTTTTAGTAAAATGTATATTTTAAGATAAACGCGAGAGAAAGTCTGTGCTGTCTGTTGTACCATTTATTTAATATAAATATTGTTTACTGTTACAGATGTATGACTCGGACAACCACATAAATTGCATGTAGTATGTATTACAATAATGTATAGATATGATACTATGTCTAATGTAATTGATTAAATTGAAAAGATCTATTTTAATTTTAATCAATTGTAGTATAACCAGTGTTGGCCTGGCTAGGTCGGCTAGTCTGCGATCACTGACCAGAATGGGCCAACAGATTTCCAAAGGGGGCCCATCGCAGATACATTATAACAATTTATGTTCAGTTTGGAATGTGATTTCCTTTAGGGGAACGTAATAAAGTCTTGCCCCATAATAGACTCTCACAAATTTGAAACAATGATGTTTCACCCCACCGTGTACAAGTTTGAGGCTACGAAGTGTCCTTCCTCCCGATGTTTCTTCTCAGAGAAAAATTGTGCGTTGTATTGTGACACAGGTACGAGAAGCGATATTCACTGGATAGGTTTATATACACAAATTTTAATATAAAAAAAAAGTTATTGGATCTTAAGATCAAAATGTAGTTTTGAGGAATTTTTGGGAATCAGTTGTTTATAGTTTGATGGTGGATAGATGGTACACAAAAAGTGGCCATAATGTATCAATTAACTCTCTGCTCTCCTGCTGAGTCATATTGGACCTGCCTAGTCCCATGTTCACAAGAGGAGGTCGATACTAGAGTCCTCTGCTCTCCTGCTGAGTCATATTGGACCTGCCTAGCCCCATGTTCACAAGAGGAGGTCGATACTAGAGTCCTCTGCTCTCCTGCTGAGTTATATTGGACCTGCCTAGCTCCATGTTCACAAGAGGAGGTCGATACTAGAGTCCTCTGCTCTCCTGCTGAGTCATATTGGACCTGCCTAGCCCTATGTTCACAAGAGGAGGTCGATACTAGAGTCCTCTGCTCTCCTGCTGAGTCATATTGGACCTGCCTAGCTCCATGTTCACAAGAGGAGGTCGATACTAGAGTCCTCTGCTCTCCTGCTGAGTCATATTGGACCTACCTATTCCCATGTTCACAAGAGGAGGTCAATACTAGAGTCCTCTGCTCTCCTGCTGAGTCATATTGGACCTGCCTAGCCCTATGTTCACAAGAGGAGGTCGACACTAGAGTCCTCTGCTCTCCTGCTGAGTCATATTGGACCTACCTAGCCCCATGTTCACAAGAGGAGGTCGATACTAGAGTCCTCTGCTACTCCTGCTGAGTCATATTGGACCTGCCTAGCTCCATGTTCACAAGAGGAGGTCGACACTAGAGTCCTCTGCTCTCCTGCTGAGTCATATTGGACCTGCCTAGCCCCATGTTCACAAGAGGTCGATACTAGAGTCCTCTGCTCTCCTGCTGAGTCATATTGGACCTGCCTAGCCCCATGTTCACAAGAGGAGGCTGATACTCTATGTATTTTCCCCTTTGGCAGATGCTGTGTAAAGGGGTGTAAGAAAGTGACCATACATACTGTTGAAACTCATCTAGTAGTACTGACTGTGGCTTCATTCAACATTCCTAATGAGTTGTGGATGACCTTTGGTGTTTGGTCAAGCTTTCGGTTTGCCACAATGAATCCAACACAGTGCTTTACTCTGCCAGTCTTTCACACCTCACTGGTTTTCAAACTGTTTCCACATCCAAATGTTAGAGTAAAGAATACTGCCTGTGATACTTGCAAGTCTTCCCCAGAGGTAAATGATGCTTTCCATGAACTCCTATCCATGCCAAGGGATATCAGTCGGGAGGGATTTGTTATGTTGATGTACGACTGTGTCTGTTAGATCATGGAGGTTAATTGTGCCAGAAAGCACTCAAGTCTAGAGCAATATAAAACATTCTTCCAACCCGTGCAGCACTCATCAACCCATCAAGCTCGCTTGCTACCAGGTCAACTGTTGGAACCAGGTATTGGTGATGGATCCAGATCTACCAGAGCCCTCTGACTGTGGCTGGACAAAGGACCACTCTCCCTGAAGCTTCAGATTCATGCCATGAATTTCCCACTGTGGCTGTCAGAAAGGGTGAACTTGATGCCGCACTGTGCTTATGTTCTGGAGATTGTTGATTTTGTTCATTACATCAATTTTACATTGTCATAATAAATAAAGACATTATACAGGTTATTCACTTTTATGTCAAGATTGACCCTTGACCTTGACCTAAATGCAATTCCTTGAATTTTGAATATCTCTGAAGTAAAATCAAATAAATGGGCATTCTTAAATTATTTTTAAATTACACCTTAAATTACTTCCTACATTATTTGCTTCCTAAGGTAAGCTCATTGACCTCAGAGGTCAAATATGACTTCTCAACATCTAAATATAAACATCATGGTACATACAAACTATGGTAGAAAGTTTATACTTTTCTCATGAAAGGTCTGGTTAGTATTGTTTAAATACTTAGAAATATGTGGTGAAATAATTACTATCCAGTGCAGAATTTTCTTAAATATTACAAGGACAGTGACATATTAAGGTTTATATTAGTAGGAAAATTAAGGCTAATTATGTAAAAGCAATTATATTTTGCAACTCTTCAGACACATTTACAAATTTTGGTGCGCCTAAAAAATAAGAACTTCAGGGAAGGACACACATTTCAAATACATGTTTTAATAATTGAAAAAATATTGCCATCAAATTATTTCAATATTCTTTTGTTGAAGTGTAAAATAATGTTTTTAGACATAAACATATTTGACTTACAAATTATATAATTTTTTTCAGACAAATTAACTTAAACAACATATACTATTTTCATATACTCCATTACAATACTTGGCTAATTTGTCTTTATTAAATAGAATGAATCATATCTTTTGTTTGAAAAAGAAACAGTAAACAAAAGTTTGTTTGCACAAACTGTTTACAATCTTTCAACACAAAGGCAATTGACTGAGCTTGATTGAGTTTCAAATTATTGTTTAATTTTAATGATCTCTTTTTAAGTTTTTATCATTATCATTCTTTGATCCATGTGTTGTAATTACATCTCAGGAGTTTACTGTTTGTTAAATGTTGAGATTTCATAATAAATACACAAAGTGAAAAAACATAAGTTGTGTCCATCTTTGTAAACCCCACAAGTTAAAAATAAAAAATTAAAATTAAATATCATAATTAGGCATTTTCAAATATAAAAGTTATTTGATAGATTAAAGTCAAAATAAAATACTTTCATCTATTCATACATCAAACTATATGATCTGCAGCTTTAATTTTTGACATGTTAAGCATCACTTCCAAAAAGATAATCAAAGAGTCACTTGTTTTCAATGAGAACCACAAGAAAGCTTATATTTTATAAACCTACTTACTTAGAGAGTGTGTAAAATACTTTAACAAGACCGCCAGAAACTTCTTAAAGGGTAATTAACTTTTTTTCCTTTTAGTACTGCATTTTACTACTCAATCAGGTTATATGCTAAGGTACTAATTCCTCTAATAGTTTTAGGGATGAGGAGTGTAGAAAGTGTACACACATTTGCACAGAGGTAGAGTGGAAAACCATTTAGGAAAAATCCCCCTCAGTACACTTGACCAAGATTCGAACCTCGATCTCTTTGTCATTGGCAGTTTATTATTATTATTAGCGTCACGTCTTACTACCCGTTTGGGTTGTACGCACTTACGCTAATTTTTAATGATAGGATGATTGTGAGATGAAATGGAGGACCTACAGTTTAACGTGGAATCCGAACCACGGTGGAGACCTGGCATTCCACACAATCACCAGTTGTGATTAATACATGTCTTGTCAGAGGTGAAGGAAGTGGTTTGGTAATCAGATAAATCTGTGTCGGAACCGAGGATTGAACCCCATACCCCCAGCACAGAAGTCTGACATGTTACCCGTAGACCTCCAGGTCACCATCGGCAGACTAGTCTACTGTGAGAGAAGTGAGGTAGACCTCACGAGCATTGTTGCGGGTCTAGTTAATTGTTGTTTTAACACACAAACAGTTCTTCTGAGAGCTGAAAGAGCATCAAACATGTTTTCCAATCTAAACAACAACTTTTAAAACACACATTAACACAATATAAATACTTTATCTGACACTCCAAATCAAATATTTGTATTACTCTGGCTTTTCCTCAGTTTGATAAATTGAGATTTAAAAACCTTTAAGCAGTTTATTTATATTATAAGCACTAAACAATGAATGCAAAAGAGATTTTTACATTAACTATCCTTGTGGTAATTGCTCTTTTTAAACAAGTACCTCTGAAAATCTCTATTGTGTGTGTGTAAAATAAAGATCTTTGGTGTTTGTTTTATATTGTATGGCTTATTAAATTGTACCCTGTTTCTTGTGTTTTTTATCCTTAATTTATTTCTAATCAATTTAATTGATCTATTGTGCATTTTTACCTTCTGTACCTTGCATTGTGTTCAAATTGTTGTAGGAAACCAACATACTAGTTATATTAAAGTAATATAAAAATACCAGATGTGTTTGTTTATCTATGTAACTGACACTGTTTTATTTTTATTATTATTGTTATTATTTGATGGTGTGATTATTGTAAGTAGTGATAACATATTTAGTATTGTATGAAATTTATCACTGACTAAAAAAAGTTATGATAGTTTGTTTAACAAGTATTGAGCATTTATCAATTTTACTACCCTTTAGCTAAGATTGACATTAAAAGATTACGGCAGTTGTTAAACACTTGGCAAGTTTATCTATCAACTAGCTTAATTAGTTATTAAAAAATCTAAACCAAAAGTAAATTAATACTACCTTAGTGCTTATTTAATTTGGACAACTAAAATTAAATTCAATAACCAGGGTGACATTTGAGAGAGAAAAACTTGTGCCAATACTATTAAATAGTATTTTTCATTTGGGAATATTAAAAACACCAACATGGAGATAGAATATATTTTTTTATTTTTGTTTTTCTAACTAACTTAATAATATATTAGGATTAGTTTTTCCCCTTTATTTAAGTATCCAAACTATTGTCAAAACAAAATAGAACTAAATCATATTTTAAAATATTCTTTTACTCTTACAATTTTATTATCTAGGTGGTGAGAAAATTCCACAAAAAACTATTTATATATTTTAAACTATTCTCATTATTTTTCGAAGAAAAATAATATTGTGTATACAAATTACTTTTAGAGTTAAAACTTATGACACAAAACACACCATTGCTCGTTGATGTTGTCCCACACTATTATTACACAATCACAATAAATTACATTAAACAAAGTGAACTTCTCAATCAAGTGCCTTTATGACTTTTTAAGTGATCAATCCATAGTAGAACATTATATCCACTGTACATTAAAATAATGTTATTAGGTAATTTTATATAAATGAAGAAAGTTACATTCCAAATTGTCGTAGTGTTACATGTGCTAGACAAAATTATATTTTATTTTGGACACTTGTTTTTTGATAAAACCACATTAATGTTTTTGTTGATTTCTCTTTAAGGCTATGTGTGATCAACACATGTGAAGACATACATATTTGTGACTACAATGTTTTGTTTCACTTGCACCACTTGTGGGCTGTAACAAATCAACCTTGCACCACTTGTGGGCTGTAACAAATCAACCTTGCACCACTTGTGGGCTGTAACAAAATCAACCCTGCTGATACTCAAACAAAGGTTCATAAGAAGCATGTCACTTCGACAAGCATGCAGAAGTTATCACAACTTTTTGTTTTATTGTCCTAGATGTTTATCTACAAATTACAGAAACTTGGGGATACAAAGTGAGACAAGTTAATTTTCAAATAAGAGACAAAGATGACGTTATATAAAAGTATGTTAACAGCAAAGTTGTTTACAGAAGTGAAGTATGGGTTTGTTGGGAGAAACACAAGAGCAAGGTGAATGCAGTTGGAATGAGATATCTAAGGAATGTTTGTGGAGAAACTCGTATGGACAGAGTCGGTAAGGAATGGATGCTGAAGGAGTGTGGTTTGAAATGTAATCCAACAGGACAATAAGAAAGAAGCGTCTTAAGTTGGCTTGCACATGTTAAGAGGATGAGTGTGGATCGAGTGATGAAGAAAATAGATGAAGGTAGAGTGTGTGGATCAAAAGGAAGGTGTAGGCCATGTAAGATGTGGCTAAATGTTGTAGACGAATGTGTGGAAAAGAGAAACAGTAAGAGTTTTACGAATAAAAGAACCTGTTTGACTCCTTGTAAGGCTGTTGTTGAAGGGAAGGAAGTATGCAAGGATAGGAAAGTGTGAAGAAAGTTAGTGAGGATAGATTAAGTACGAAGTTGGTTTTTTGAGCTATATTCACAGTTACTTGCCTACCCTTTACGGGAATGGTGTGATTAGGTATGTAGGTATGTATGTATGTATTAATTTTCTAGCATTTTCCTTGAGAGTGAGCCATAATGAAATTCACAATTTGTAAAACCAACACTAATAGGCCTGGCTTAATTGGATATCACCCAACTCATGACGACCTGCGCCAAGGCTGAACCTGGCAGTGGGCTAACACTCACAGTATATACCTTAATGATTTGCAGAGAGAATAATAGCCACCACTCACCATAAATACCTTCTGTGGTATTTTAGTAAACATGTGATTTAGAGATGACATTAAGCTACCGCTGTAAATATGCTTGTATGAAAACAAAATTTAAAAAACAAATCCTTTGTTATCATAATTGGCTTGATTAAGGTCTTAGTTTCCTTCCCACTATAACGATCTTTGACTCATACAAACTGAACCAAGTGTTTTATGACTTGTAAACAACTAAAGCAGCGAAGAAAAACATTGGCCTTTAATTACAGTCTCATATTATTTTTATTATTTTCATATAGCAAGTTAATTGCTTTTGTCATTTTGTATTGAAAGACCATAAACTTATTTTCCTTGGTATAGAACTGCATTTAAAAGTGTAAAACAAAGAACTGGTTAGAATAGTTGCTATAAAGTAATAAGAGAAAAGGAATTATCAAAGAAGTGAGAAAGATTAAATTATTTGGCTTTGTTAAAATACTGTAAAATATATTGGGGTTATATATTTTCTACCATTATTTTACTTTTAAAAAATTAGCAAAGTTTGAAAATTATGGTTGCAATTTTTACAAAGATATTAGGGGGAAAGCTATGTTTTAAATAAACCTTTAAAAAAGAACTATAAACACATTGATTAGTTTTATGTGTGTAATAAAGCAGTGATCCATTATTTATAGCTTCAATCAACAGCTTTCCGCCATATTAATGCTAACTAATTTATTTAAGTAATTATTACTTCTTATAAGTATTGTAACTCTTCTTTTACCTTGTAAAATATGTGACATTAGAGCTGTTCTTTCAATTTTTACTTTATGTATCTGACCACTGTCTACCAAATAACCATCAGAGTAGTGATAGAAGAATCGGTGGTTTGATATCACGCATCATGTCGTTGATACAGTTGACACTGTTGCTGGTTATGATAGCGTTACCATGTGCCCACAGTAAGTACATAATTATTACTCAAGTAAGCCATTAATTACTACAGCTAGAAGTTGTACTTGCTCACCATTTTTTATTTATACTTTAGTTTTGGTATTATGTTTCTATTGGCATACAAGTTATAGCCTTGGAAATAAGTTTTCTCTAGTTTTGCTACAATACTCCTCAACTTAATTTCCTACTTCAAATACTGGTGGAAATAATATAAAGTATTCAATGTGTATTTTTCATTTCATAAGTGAAATTACTTTTGTCAACAAACTATTTTTTAAATATAAATTAAATTGCCTGATTTTACTTTCCATTGCTTGCAAGGTTTAATTACTTTTCTATGAACACAAGCTGTATTATTTGAATAAGCTTAGAATGAATTTTTGGAATGACAACCATTATTAATAATAAACAAGTTAAACATCGAGTAGAAAAGCTTTCAACAAAGCTAAATTTATTTACATTTAAGAAATTACAAAAGCTTAAAAATTAGGTCAAATATGAATTATTAAATTATTCATAAATTATATGCAATTGGATGATTATTAATTTAATGCATTCACATTCATTGAAATAAAATCACTTAAAATGTGTTCACATTGGAGACAAGCTTGTGTGAGTATTTTGTTGGGAAGGAGTTCGCAAGCAGCTTGCACATGCATGAAGTGGCCACACTCAAGTGCAACTAGGGGCAAGTAACCACTTCCGATTGAGTTATCACAATGGAGTCATCGAACCAAGAACAATAGTTTGTGATGGAAAATGGTGTGTTGAAGTTTTTAATGGTGGATGTGGAACAATTTAGGAAAGGGGCAAATGAGTTTTTTAAGAATAGGAAGAACGATGGAGAATGAACACGTATTTTCACAGATCTTGAGCAGTCAGATTTCCAAATTCCCCTTATTTTTTATTTTAGCACTGCGTCTTACTACTCATTCGGGTTGTACCTTTATGTTCTAATTATGCTAATGGTTGTAGGAATGATGACAGTTATATTTATAGGAGGGGTACCTGCATTTGCATGGATGGAGAGTGGAAAACAATTTCTGACCGAGATTAAAACCTCGATATATTTGTCATTGGCAGAATAGTTTACTGTGAGAGTAGAGCCTTAAACCTTGCGACCATCGAAGCGGGTACTTTCTTTCTTGAACACATGCTATTAGCCTTTCAATTTCTATCATAAACACAAACACACAAGAACACTGCTACACAACTTGAGAAAACAAAGATCAACACAAACTCTCATATGACACAACGGCCAACCGTCATGCAACGTACAAGCGTGCATCAAGATAACAAATGTATTTGATCTGCAGTTGCAGGTGCACCAACTTGTGAACGCAGCCTTTGAGATATTGAGAAGATTTTTGTTATTTTTAATGTATTCATCATAGGTAAAAATAAGTCATAAAGAAGTGTTTTTTCTTCCCAAATACACATAAACAAACTCCTCTGATAATTTGAATTAATATGATGTATGATATTAGAATAGGTCAACCTCGGCGCTATTGAAGTAGAGTGCTCGTATTTTTACGAGCGATAAAAATCTGTAGCACAACTTCCTTTGCAGGGGAAGTAAAGCCGTCGCTCCCATGTTGATTGTGGCTTGTTAGAGAACCCTGGAAGGTATGTGAAAATACCTTCTCCGGCAACATTTATAGACCCTTTTGTTTTCGATCATAGAAATTCTCATATGCTGATATAATCAGTTGGTTCAGAAAGTGCACGTTAAATACCTCAAATAAAATAATAGATAGATATTAATATACTTGGCACATACAAGTTTAATGAGAAAATCTTCACTAAATATTTTATATATTTATCCGAACCGCCAGTCTGGATCTAGGTGTGTCTAAAGTTGATGAAAAAATCTTATATTTGAAGTTCAAAAATTATTAAGAATTTAGTACCACTTATCAAATGTGTGGCAGTAAAAACATTTGCAAATAAAACACTTATAAGAGTTTCAATGATTGTTAAAGAAAATAATTGATTTTATCATTCCTTTTTTAAAAGGAGAGAGACAGTAGGTTCATTTTACCACCACTTTTAAACAAAAAGTATTGGCTTTGCAGCTGAAAAATGTATCTTAAACAGATGCACTTTATTTGCTTTTAGAGTAAGAAGGATTAATATCATTTCTGTTTGTGGAATATGTCGTGTTGCCTGTCATGTGTTGTCGAAACCAAAAATACACCTACAAAGAGCTGGGATTGGAATAAACTTAACAACCCGAAAGAAGAAAATAAAAGAATAGCAGATATAAACATCAGATTTATAAATTAACGGATAAACTAAGATTTTATATCTAATGCGCAGTAATAAAGTTTGGTTGAAGTAGAGGACACACTTGTAAAGAAGGAAATAAAGGTGGCAATAACAAGTATTCTGAGGTCCTCGTGGGGTCTCGGGAACTAGGTTTATAAATGGATTCAGCTGACCCGATAGGAGTCTAAACAAGACGTACTGGCAGACAGGTGTTATCGAACAGGGCATGAACAACAAACATTTATCTGCAGCAATGCTAACAACATTGGGAAACACCAATTACTAGAAAGCATATTCAGGTCTAGAAGAAATGAGAAACGGATAGATTTAAAAAAAAAAATTAAAAAGGAACTAACCAAGAATAAAATGAGCTAAACAAATCTTACTCCAGACTAGAATATTGACTTGGGCAGGTAGAAAGTGAGATTTAGGAGATAAATATAAAACAAGAGTTAAGTACTTCCTAGATCAAGCATCATGAAACACAAGGAGAGCCTATAACTGTATTAGAACTAAGCCAGTGAAGAGACGGGTGGAAAATTAAAACAGCGTATAAAATAGAAAGAGATTTGAAAGACCAAACCAAACTGAGTTTTTAAAAGAAAATGTTAAACTTTTATAACATTCAAATGATGCTAGTGTAGTTTAGTGTCAAACGTTTACAAACTAATCCTATTCCAAAACGACTTATTGGTAGAGTAGGTTAAACTAGTGCTGAAATTGACATCATCTGGTAGACATAAGTTTCATACAAAATATGAACAGTCATTTACAAGATGACAATCCGAGAATGTTACAAACAGTTTAAATATTTATATACATATGAAGGAGAAGGGGTGTGTTAGCAAAACGATAGAAGGGAATTGGGCAGATTTTACAGAAGCTTGGTCATTATCAATAATGCAATAAAGTATCTAAAATTTTGAAGAAAGGGAGACTAGAATAACAGTTTCAATCATCTTACCTTACATCTCCTTATGTATTAGTTATAACAGGTTAGCTAAAATTATACTGATCATAATATTATATATATGTGTGTGTATCTGTTTTTCTCAACATATATATATATATATATATATATGTTTTTCTCAACAGATATCATATATAAATATATATGTGTGTTTTTAAAATGTTTCTCTATCTCTACACACACACACACACACATATATATATATATATATATATATGTGTGTGTGTGTGTGTGTGTTTTTTCTCCTTCCATTTTAAAACTTATATTGAAAATAAATGACCAAATTAATTTTGGAAGTGCGCAGTACACAAAAAAAAATATCTTAGGAGTCGAAACTAAAAGTAACTAACAATAATTTTTAGAAACAAAATCCTTTAGTTTCCAAACAGAAAAACAACACATAGCTATAGACAAATAGTAGCCATCCCTCCTCCCCCTTTTCCTCTTCAAACACACTCTACCCCTGTCCAACCCCTCAGCAAGAGTTTAAAACACAATATTGCTGAACATAAAAAAATTCAAAATTGTTTACAAAATATTGTAAGTAAATTTAATATAGTAACATAAAGTATGGTAAGTCTCAATAGAGGAAGTCCTAGAAAATAATGTGCTGTGCAAGAAGCATTTATGTCAATTATATATTTTTGTAAATTGTTTTTAAAACTACAATAGTATATACAGTACACCTTTGCTATTAATATTTCTTAACTATCCAGTAGAAGGTTTGGGGAGACAATTTCACAGTCTACCCTGACAAGACACCCCTGCAATCATCACCATCAACAACTGTTTCCAGCCTATGGCCATGTTAGTTCAGTAAAATTCCTCCATCTTCCTTTATCCTTCCACCATTCTTCCTCCTTTAATTGCTTCTATTCTTCTCCTCTAACTTGCACACTTCCTGTTATCTGTTTCTCCCATCTCTTTCTTGGCTAACCTTGCAGTCTTTTCCCTACATGCTTTATCTCCATCATTCTCTTTGGTATTCTCCTCTCCAACATCCTCATTACATGTCCATACCATCTCAGTCTTTCTTCCTCCACTATCTCATGTACTCCCTGTACTCATACTCTTTCTAAGATAACTCCATTCCTAATCTTGTTTCTCCTTGTCACAGCTAACATGCTCCTCACAAACTTCATTCCCATGTCCTCCACTTTCCTAGTCTCTCTTACAGACATTGTACATGTTTTTGCTGCATGTGTAACTTTTTGTACAATACTTCCTTACACTTCAAGGTCACTTCTCTTCTCCACAGCAGGTCTCTTACATACCTATAGACCAACTCTCCCTGCTGTCCTTTTCTCATTAAATCCTCTCTACTTCCACCCTTCGAGCCAATCACGGTTCCAAGGTATTTTATATTTTTTACTTCTCTCTGCTCTACTCCCTCCAACCTTATAGCTTTATTCGGCCTTACCCTCTTCTTTGTCATTACCATCACTTGACAATTTGCCCTGCTAAATTTCATTCAACTCTTTTTCACTTCCTCATTCCAGTCTAGTTGTTCCTGTACTTCCTCTTCCTTCTCCTCCCATACCATCAAGTCATCACAAACATCATGGTGTTCATTCCTTCCTCCGTGAGTTTTCCTGACACTTTGTTTATGACCATTTCTATTACCATTACAAATACTAGTGGTAAGAGGGCACTCCCCTGCTTCACTCAATTTATTTTTATTTTCAAACAATCCACCCTCCCACTATTCGTCTTAACACAACTCCTGTTAACCTCATACATGCTTTTAACTCTCGTTACAACTCCTATTTCCACTTTGGCCTCCTACATCGCTTTCCAAACTTTGTTTCTATGCACGTTATCATATGGCTTCTCCACATCCATCAATACCAATACAAGATTTTACTATGTAATAATGGACATAATTTCAGCATAATGTCTCATTACTAGAGCCCTATTATTATTATTATTACTATACAGGATCTATAAGTTAATAACATACAGAGATGGACTAAATAGCAAAGCTATTAAATTTGTTAGTTATGGTTATAGTCACATCTAAATATCATATTATTTAAACATGAACTGAACATGAGAATTGGACTAGGGACTTTTGGCTCAGGATGCCAATGCACTTAATTATCCATGTCCACACGTCCATCACAGAATCTGCCACTCTTATGAGTGGAGAATGACCCTGGGCACGAGACGACTCCTGGATAGCTCCATGGATTGTATATGGTAAGAGTGACTGACACTTGCTTACGATATTCAATTTGTATTCTTTGGACAAACACAATAGGAAAGAGAGAATGAGGAATGAAAATATGCATGCCTGGGAAGCAGGAAGAAAGTAGAAGAAAAGGAGGAATTCAAGAATTATGAGATTGATTATGTAAATAAAAAGCAGCATAGTATGTCACAAGATGTCACTAGTAATCCTAGCATAGGTTTGATGTAAGAAGTGATGTTTTTGTCAGGAGAGAAGGTGTTGCAATAATAAAATGAAACACCAGGGACCTTAATTTGATCTACACTCAAATGTGCCCAATCCCAAGTATCTGAACCTAGATGTTTAACAATCACTAAAAATAAATACTTAATTATACACGTTAATTGGAGTTTGAGTATGCTTGATGCTAAAGTTTAACAACAGCATAGAAGATGACATTGGCCTAGAGACCATTTTATATTCATAATCCAAACGTTAACAATATTGCGTTATTAGATTATGGACAATGTTCAAAAATAACTTTATAAATAAAACAAAAGAATCTATGTACAAGAAATTATTATAGAATTTCAGAGTATTACACGCTCAATCAAATAAAAAGAATATTCATAATAATTTAACTGAACTAATCTACATACGTGCCAAAAGTTAAAATGAAGTGAACAATGAATAATGAAAGTTGGCAAACATGTTTATTAGAAAGTCTATTTGTATCACATTTCATACCTTATCCATATCACCTAGTAGGATTATGCTCCTAACCATACACCTGGTTATATTCAAAATAAATGAAGATATGATTATTGTCCATCAACCCGTGAGGCCGGGCAACCTACCTAAAGGCATAATATATCTCTTACAAACATACTGAGTGTATAATAACGATTGGCAAACATTAATCGAAATTTCCTTGGGTAACAATTGAAAGTAAGATAACAATACATATAGGTTTCATTTAGAACAACTAGCACAGTAAGACAGGAACCCAACCATAATATTGTGCTATATACCCTAAAAAATTTAACAACAACATTTGACTTGTTTATAATATCATAGAATCTAAATTTAAGCAGATAAGTTCAAAAAAATGCCTCGATTCATAACAAATCTAAATACCCAACAAAACTAAATTAGTAAAAATTATTCATAAGCAATATTATGTCGCAGCAAATCTAAATCATTCCATTCATAAAATTACAATTTGACAGTTCCCCAGTTTACAAATTATATAATGTTTTTCCAACATAACGTAGACTTACACGTAGAAAGATCCTACATCCTAAAAGCATCAAAGAGTGACTGCTCCTTGCCGGGTACACGCTTATATTCAGAGTGGCACTGTGGGGAAAATATGGGAGGGAGAATATACAAGATCCCTGATGTCACTATCGGCCAGTTAGCGCAAGTTTCCCTCATTGACGCCTGCACACGTCAAGAGGGAGATAATACGGGGGGAAGGGAAAACCACGTGATCACCCAGAGCGCTTCTTTCTCAGAGTTTTAGCGCCTGCGCAGCGTCCGCTACTCGGGGAAAGTCAGCCGAACTATGTAACATTCTGAGGAAAGTCTTGTTTTTCTTATTAGCGTTAGCGGAGTGATGATGTGCTCGGAGGACTCATGAGCGGCGCTGGTTTCCAGTTAAATGGGGTAATTGTAACTGCACTTTTATAAGTGGCGGAGTGTGGAATGCCAGGTCGCCACCGTGGTTCGGATTCCACGTTAAACTGTAGGTCCTTCATTTCATCTCACAATCACCCTACCATTACAACATTAGCGTAAGTGCGTATAACCTGAACGGGTAGTAAGACGCGGTGCTAATAATAATATAAGTGGCGGAGGTTATGTGGCGAACATGTTTGTAGCCACGGTACAAATCGTATAGATGCATTCAATTTGGTTATTCAAGTATGTTTTGGTAGAGCATCTCAGTACTCATGGTAATGGATTTAAGAATTATGTTGTATTAATTAAATATTTCATACTTAACCGTCGCTAAAATAAATTAGTTGTTTGTAATCATTACTCAAAATCGCCTCTTTGATTTCTTGTATAGAGTGGTGGAACAGTTCCAGAATATGTCCGGTTCTGGTTGTATTATTTTGATTCCAAATCCCACATAGTCACACAAAAATCTAAAGCTACTTATGTAAATGTGACATCAACTATTAATTAGTTATCTGTAAAACACCCAGTTTTAAACTAAAAAATATTTACCAGTTATTAATGTGTTTTTCCAACTTATATAATTAAGACTCGCTTCAGTGGCCAAATGGCTTAAGACGTCACTTTTGTGTTGTACAAGCCTGCTGAATACGGTAAGATCAAAGTTCGGTTACTGGTCGGGTCCACTGAGGGTGGGTTTCCCACTCTCTCTCCACACCAATTGGGGCAGCTTACTGCCTTGCTTCCTTCCTCATCCATGCCCCAATAGAGTAATTATCATACATGCGTATAAAGCGAACACGTAGTAAAATAATTGATAATAAACAAAATAAATATAATTAAGAATCAAGAAGCAACTTTTTAATAACCAAAACTGGTTACATTTCTTAATTAAAGAACCAAACCTACTCAGAAAATGCTGTAGTCACATATCTTTGAACTTCTCCCAGATGCTAGATTTTTTTTAGTACATTTTGTCAAGCTAAGCTGATTTTGTTTGCTGTATTTATGTATTGTTTTGTTCCATTGTTTGAGAAAAGAAGGTAATCTGTGCCTACCTATGGTAATATATTGTGTTCATGCTCACTACCATAAGGGAAGCAGTTGTATAGGTCACAAACACTTTGTGGCAGTTTTTCTTACACTAATACAACACAGAGTAGCGCATTAAATGGTGAAGAATAGATCTGCTCGCATCTAGTGTGATAGTCTGATGTACACTGAAACGTAGAGATTGTTACATACTGTACCAAGTTTACCCAGACATTGAGTCAGGGATGCAAATTAAGTAAAAAATACATATTTTCAAAACAATCATAATTTAATTTAATACAATTGATTGCTGTAAAGCTATATTTATACATAAAAAAAACTCCAATAATCAGACATTGAAATTATTAAATGGTCAGCATAGCAAACCCTTGGTTGTTAATTTTGGTTTTCTAGACCGGAGATGCAAAAGTAGCTTCAAGTAGCTCTGTCCTCATGAAGCTGAGTTGAACCTGTTCCAGACCCACTGCTTCACAGAAATTATGGGATTGCCTTGGATCAAACCTAGGACCTCTGGATCTGTAGCCAGGAGCTCTGACCACTAGATTACAGGAGTGGTCAATTTATATTTATATTCATCTAAAAATCCCATTCAAAAATGAATATTTTTCCCAGGAACATCTGCCCACCTCCATATTAAATCCACGCCACTGAACCCACCCCTGATATTGTAGCTGTAGGAGACTCACGGACCACCTTGTGTTTATGTTGCTGTTAGATGAATATCGGCAAGTCTCAGACTCTGTGTCTTACGGAGGGCAGCTGTTCACATTCCATGAGCAGCGATTGAGCTGGCCGGAAGCAGCATCTGTGTGCCGATCACTGGCCAGCTATCTGGCCATCATCAACAACATGGAGCTGGCCATGTTCCTTGTGGTGTCACAGACACGGTTCGATGAGGGCACGGGTCAGTACAGGCCCATTGGGTTTTATTAGAAAGCTACTCGTGTTTTGCCTTCCCATGTGAGGGTACAATACAGTTTTTATCTGATGTCTACAAATGCTACTTTTTTGTTATCATCATTTGGTTTAAAGGAGCTTTCTAAAAGTAACATAGAAATTGCTGATCTAGAAAGAAAGTAATCTAGACAAGACTATCTCAATTAGTATTAATGTGAGGGAGTAAGATGTTTCACTGGTATCAAAGTTATGTCATTTAGGCATCTGAAGAACCTGGCTTAAAACCTCATTCAGTCCATATTTTTCAAAGTTCTACTGGAGCTTTCTAGCTTTACATTTTCTTTGGTAGGTACTATTTTAATTTATATAACAGTATATTTGTGAAATTTTTCCTTTTGGGATTTCAAATCTTAGAATATGGAGACGTTTGGATTGGTGGTCGCTTGAAGAATAAGAAATGGATTTGGAAAGCTACAGGGGAGGTTATCCCAGATACTGTTGGACTAGATAAATATCCACCATGGACACCCGAGAAAAAGAAATATGACAATCACAATTGTCTTACATTCTCAAATGACAATTCACAACCTCACTTCATCAATAAGGAATGTACAAATTTACAATCATTCTTGTGTCAGAAAGGTAATATTAATAATTGTAATTAAATATTCCTGTTTATATTTTATAAATATACAGCTTTAGTAGGTACTGTACTGTACACATAAAAATATATGTTTACTTTTATTTATTCAAATAGAAAATTTACAAAATGTAAATTTAAACAACTCAACAGTGTGAAATTTAGATTCAGTTAATATTGACTCAGCTGGATGAAGGTGATTTTTACCCTCCTCTTTCCAGGCAAATTGTGTTAAATCTTATTAAAATTCATATTCCCAGTGCTATGCCCATACATCTGTGTAAAAGGCTGATACCAGTATCCTTAGTTAGCAATGTTTTATATATAGCATTTTCTGTGCCGAGGGTCCAGGATTCAATCCTCGGTCCCGACACAGATTTATCCTATTGCCAAACCCTTCCTTCACCTCAGACAAGACATCTTGTGAATGTGGGGAATGCCAGGCCTCCACCGTGGTTCGGATTCCATGTTAAACTGTAGGTCCTCCCTTTCATCTCACAATCACCCTACCATTACACATTAGCGTAAGTGCGTATAACCCGAACGGGTGGTAAAATGTGGTGATAATAATAATAATTATTATTATTTTTATCTATCTATCTATATATATATATAAATATATATATATATGTGTGTGTCTGTGTCTGTGTGTGTGTGTGCGTGCGTGCATGTGTGTGCATGTGCATGTGCATGTGCGTGTGCGTGTGTGTGTGTGTGTGTGGCATTAAAAAGTAAA
Organism: Timema monikensis; assembly: GCA_902151445.1. Taxonomy (NCBI): domain Eukaryota; kingdom Metazoa; phylum Arthropoda; class Insecta; order Phasmatodea; family Timematidae; genus Timema; species Timema monikensis. The sequence continues at coordinate 72,049 of CABFVZ010002826.1, forward strand.
ACTATGTTTTTAAATATTAATATTTTATAATTATTTTATAATTATTTTATAATAACACCTCAACTGGTACAAAATCACATTGAAAATATATATATCATTGTATTGGATAGTAACAAAATATGTGCAATTAAACAACATATGTTGTGTTTCATTTTCCGAATAACTTTAAATGAATTTAATTTTATAATTTTTTTATTTATTTTTTATTTGAAAAACAATTTCTGTTCCAAGATTTTTAAGATTTTTTTTTTAATTATGTGATAATAGAAAAAACAAATATACTACAACTTTATAGTTTAAGAAATGTTTTTAAAATCTTAAAAGTTTGAGCACTTGTAAACTCAGGGCTTGGTGAATTAATGAACAAGGTTTTATTAAATTTGTTAAAAATATTAAAATATTAGATTTGTGTTATGAGACTCAAAATATTACAAAATTCTGAGCTCCTAAACCTACCAATAACCAGCCCCAAGGAGTTGTGATCAGTGCACCTGGCTCTGAGTCTAGGGGTCCCGGGTTCGATTCCCGGTTGGTACTCTGGGTATTTTTCCCGGAAGGGGAACTATCCCAATGGTCACCAGGGTTTGGTTAATTAGGTTAAAGCTAGGTTTAAGTGTTTCCATTGGTTCCACACCCTCATACTCACTATCACCTTCATACTCACTATCACCCTCATCCTCACTACCACCCTCATACTCACTATCTCCCTCATCTCATCTCATCAGGACATGTAAAGAGCCTCCACTAAAAGGATGTACTATTAATATATTCGGGCATCTCTTGGGCAACGGTATATTAGTACGTACTAATCCTTCCACAAACTGGGCTACAGATGATGTAGCCCAGACACGCAATATTATTATATAACTACTAGCAGTACGTATATATTTCCTTGTTGTCAGTTGCCGATGTTAACATTGAGCTGGTGGATGTCCTGGACTCAAATGGTCACAAGTACTCACTTTACAAAGGGCTAGTACCTTGGGACACAGCTGTGGCCATCTGTAGGGAGAAGAACGAGTACCTAGCAGCCCCCACAGATCTACAGGAGGTCAGGTTCCTCAGCAGAGCCCTCGCCTCATCGCACCTTGGTGAGACCTACCTCTTTCACCGCTGTTTTCATTTATATTGGTTAGATATTCTCTCCCTGTAATAAGAACTTAATCACAATATTATTGATTACTACAAAAAAGTCCAATATCTTAGTTAGGCCTATGTCAGTAACAATTTCTTACTCAGATAAGGGTTCCGGTTTTGGTTTTCTGCACAGTCGAAAAATGTATTATTGGGTAAATTATGGCTTCCGCTTTTATAGTGATACATTGAGGGTAGAGGGCTGTGTTTAGAGCAAAGTTGGTTTGTAAGTTGTGTGTGAATATAATTATTTGCTAAGAAAGTACACATCAAATACTTACAGTAAAATAATATTATTGAACCCAATTTGATGGTCTTATGGTCTAAGGCGTTACTCTCGCAATAGACTAGACTGCCAAAGATGAGGATATTGGGGTTCGATCCCAGTCGGGTGTTCTAAGGGTGGTTTTCCCAAAATTGTTTTCTCCACGCAAATGTGGGCACACTTCCTCTACATTCAACCTTCATAGTCCCTAACACACTAATGTAATTAGTATATATATATATATATATAACCCGAATGGGTAGTAAGACACAGTGCTAAAATAATATTGATCAACATAAAAATTGAATGTAGGGGAGTGAATGTATTTAAATATCTTTGAATTAAAATAGAATTCTTATGGTTTTTGAGAGCTAGTATTTTAATATTTGTTTTTTAGTTCCCTGTTCTTTATTAATGGCTTCTTTCACTGCACAATTTATTTTCGATCTTGAAATTCTATTTGACCTCAACATCTATTGTTTTGAATGTGTTAATTTATATATTATCTTAGATGTTTGTATTTTTAACATGTCTTAGATGTTCTTTTTATTTGTTTTAAAACATAATTGTAAATTTTAGAATTTCATATCTAACTTATTTTGTCTTGCCAAAAATTATCATACATAATTAATTGCCATATAATAATATCTAAAAATGTTATGACTGTTTTATACATTACACAAAATCACATATTTATTTTCAAATAAATAAAATCTATTCCATTAAATGTAGACTCATAAATTTTTTTTAATTATTCTTGATTATTATTTCTTTAAGTAAAGTAGCAATCAAAGGGTTGTACTTTTTTAAATATAGCTGTGATTACAACAGACTCATAAAATAATGGGAATTTCAGCGGTACTTGGACCATCTAAATCCTGCAACAAAAATGGTTTGTTGTTTAAATCAGATTCATAAATCAATTTAAATATTTAAATGATTTAATACACAATTGAACATAAATAAAACTATTAACTATGCCTAAAAAGAAAGTGTGTGATGAAGGTATAAAGTCAAATTGCCATGACATTGTTTTAAGAGCTATGAATCTTTAAAATGCCATATTTTGTGGTGCAATAATGGAGTGTCATTGACACTTTCTAAACAACCTCGTATGGACGTGAATTGTTGTTGTGTTGACCTCAGGTATAAAGTATGTGTGGCTGGGTGGACGGATGGAAAGGGGTGGCTGGCTGTGGTCAGTCACTGGGGACTTCATACCTATGGAGATACAAGATGATGGTTACCCACCCTGGATCATACAAGACCAGGAAGGGGATGGTTGTCTTGTTTTGGATGCCAGCGTGCAGGACAAACCTTACTTCAGTGAGACCAATTGCACGAACCTACACACTTTTATCTGTGAACAGGGTAAATTTTAAAAATAGTTACAATGTGTACAATGTAGATGACCTAAATATAGCTATAGTAAACATACCACCAAAACAAAAATTGAGGGGGATGGCAATATTCAGGTCTTTGAATAACTTAAAAAAATATATAGTCAAATAAATTTGAACTCAAGTTTAAGACCTGCTTCAGTGACTGCATAATCTAAGGCAACACTCCCATGTTAGACTAGACTGCCGAAAACAGGGAGATCGGGGTTTGAATCCTGGACAGGTATACTGAGAGTTTTTTTCAAAAACTGTTTTCCACTTTCCCTCCAAGCAAATGTGGCTAAACTTCCTCTAAGTTCATCCTTCCTCATCCCTAACTCATTACTGTAATTATTACACATGTGTGTAGCCTTAACTGGTAGTAAGTGGTGATGCTAAAAAAATGTAAGATTTTGAAAAATAGTGCATCAATTTTATTAGTTGTATATTCATACACATAGCAAACTTTTCATAGAAACCTTGACTCACTTTGCTGCTTGGTTTTTAGTGGAAAGGTGTCATTAGATGGATGTTATAGCACCCTAAATATCTTGCCTACAACACAAGGCCGTGATTTCCTTGCAGACACCCAGTCGAACAAACATGTTTTCACTCTTCACGGCTACGAGTATTTGTTCTTCTCCCGGAAGTTGTCGTGGGATCAGGCTTCTCTAGCATGCGAGTCGGAGAATGCCAAGTTGGCGGCCATCGAGGATAGAAACACAGTTCTGTTTGTAGCCAAAAACATGGTGACAGCAATGGAAGGTGGGTCTTACTTTAGTTACATTTATTAAAATATGTTTTTTATTTTGATATTAAATATATTAGTATTGTCATGGTTTATTAAGTGATTCGTTTTTATAGCAGTTGAATTAAGTAAGGGTTCATGAATCATCTTGTATAAAGCAAGAATATTTCTCAATACAAGTGATCTGTCTAAAATAATAAGCTTTGTGAATTTCTTTGTTAATAAGTACAGCTTGGATAACCTCATGGCTTATTTGATTCATTTTTACATTTATCAACATAACTTTTAATGACTCAATGGAATGAGGATGATGAAGCTAATTAATTGGACTAACATGTAGCGAGAGAAATAAATAGATAGAAGGGGCTGGATAAACCCTAGTTATAAAAACCTCGACCTCCCCTTTGCTGGCAATACATTATATTGTAAGCCTCCGGTGTGGATAAAATGACTAGAAAGTAGTGGTGGAGAAATAGTATAATTTATCCATAGAGGATTTTACTCGAGAAACAACTTCATGTAGAAATGTTGATTTCTTGAGTGAAAGCTCTTAAGACAAGTTGTAATGATTTAGAAAAACTGTGTATTAAATAATATTAAATTAATTAAAATATCTTATTATATATTACATGATTAAAAATACTATTCAAAATGTATGTGAGTAAGATTATAAATTAAAATGTGAGTATTTATGCTGTCAATATTACACTATTTTTGGCAGCTCCCAATGCTCTGTGGCTGGGAGCGCATAGAACTATAGATGGCACATGGGAGTGGATTCTTAATGGTGAGGTGCTGAGTACCAGGAATAACTTCGAGAGGGGCTACCCCATCTGGGCAGACTCACCTGAAGATAAAGGCTGGGACTGTCTCAGCTTCGAAACGGCCACCACTGCTCGTAAACGGTCACACTTTGTTCAGAAACACTGTGACACAGTGCAAGCTTATCTTTGTCAGAGAGGTACCATTTATTTTGATTTTATAATTTTAACTTTGCTCATTGAAAATTATATAAGCTCGGTATTTGAGTAATAATAATATAACACTCAAGCTAATAATTTGAAATGGTTTAGTTTTTTAAAACTTGTTTGTAAAAAGATTCTGAATAATTATAATATAGAAAATCTTTTTTTGAATGATTGGGAGTTGAAAGGAGAGTCTCCCTGCTTATCTTTGTGGAGATTGGCTGAGTCTCTACTTGGTGAATCTGCCTGTGACAATGAATGTCAGAAGGTAATATTATATATTTGTGTGAAAAATGTATAAGGGACATTCTGAAAATAATTTAATATTATAGTAATGATAGAAAAACAGGGGCTTGAGCTTGAACGGTCTATAGAGAAAGTTCTCCCTGCAGTGACCAAGATCAGGAGATGTTCCAAACTATCTCCATAAAAAATACTCCTATGTGTGTTTTTTTTTGTCTAGTTTAAGTGTATTATATGTGGATCTGCACTTTTCTCTGAGAGCTATGGGAGCCTTCCAATCCTTTTCATAATAATAGATTATTATTATAATCAGATGTTCTGTCTTTAAACAGGTCCATTCCTTTTGGTTGTGAACTTAGACCATTAATGCACCCTGTCCTCTGCCTTGTCCTTCAGCTCCCAGAATGTTTTTCTTTCCCTCAACCTTTCCTTCTGTGATGTCGTGCAGAAGACAGTTCCTCCTAAGGATGTGCCTGATCCTGTTTGCTTTGCATCAAAGAATCACATCCAAAATGGTAATCTTCTCATACACTCTTCTTAGGACTTCTTCATTTGTCTCCCTGTTTGTCCACTTGATCTTCTCAAGTCTTCTCCAGCACCACATTTCAAAGCTCTCCAAGTATTTGTTTCCCATCATCCTGAGAGTCTTTTTAAAGTTTCTACTCCATAGAGCATGATGCTCCAAATGTTGCATTTCATCAGTTTCTTCCTCAGTTCCAAACACAACTTGCTAATCAGCAGTAACCTCCTCTTGTTGAAAGCAAACCTTTCCTTCTGTGATGTCGTGCAGAAGACAGTTCCTCCTAAGGATGTGCCTGATCCTGTTTGCTTTGCATCAAAGAATCACATCCAAAATGGTAATCTTCTCATACACTCTTCTTAGGACTTCTTCATTTGTCTCCCTGTTTGTCCACTTGATCTTCTCAAGTCTTCTCCAGCACCACATTTCAAAGCTCTCCAAGTATTTGTTTCCCATCATCCTGAGAGTCTTTTTAAAGTTTCTACTCCATAGAGCATGATGCTCCAAATGTTGCATTTCATCAGTTTCTTCCTCAGTTCCAAACACAACTTGCTAATCAGCAGTAACCTCCTCTTGTTGAAAGCTTCCTGGGCCATGTCGATCCTCGACCTAATTTCTTTAGTGCAGTAGCCATCCTTTGTCAGCAGATTTACCGAGTCATTGAACTGATTTATATTTTCCAACTCCTGGTTTTCAATTTTAATTTTCAGTGGCTCTTCATTTTTTTTTTAAATCATCATCACTTTTGACTTCTCAATATTGATCTCCATGCTATATCTTCTCCGTGTCTCCACCAGCCAGTCCATAATTACCTGCATCTCTTCTTTATTCTTTGACAGTAATGCTAGATCATCTACATATTTTATTGTGTTGATGATGCGTCCCCCTATCCTGAAATTTCCATATCTCTTTAGGGATTCCCTGACCAGCCACTCGCCATACAAGTTGAAAATACTGGATGACCAACCGTATCTCTGTCTCAATCCTCTTCCTATCTCTACGCTGTTGGTCTCTCCATAATTCAGCCTAACCTTCATTTAACGCCAATCTTCTCAATTATTTCGATCATTTTCTTCCACTTCACTCTATTCAAAGTCTTTTTCCAGTTGATGAAACAAGGTAGACTCTTTCTGAAATTATTCTCAGCACACTTATGGTATCTCTGGTTCCTTTTTTTAATCTAAATTGGTCTTCTTCCTTCATACTTTTATTTTCTGTTCCATTCACCTGTTGAGTATTCTCGCCATGATCTCCCCCACGTGAGAGATGAGGCTGATGGTCCTGTGGTCACTGCATTTCTTGGCCTGCTTCCTCTTCCTAGAGCCACCATCGTTACGTCTGGAAAGTCGTTGAGCCATTCTCCTGTTTTGTAGATCCTATTTATAGGTTTTGTCACAGCCATTAATCAGTTGTTTCCCGGTTACTTTAGGTCAGCTGGTGTGTCATTATCTCCAGCAGCTCTCCTTCTTTGTATGTCCTTTATGGCTCTCTCTACTTCACTCTTTAAAATGCCGGGACCTTTTTATTCTTCCTCTACTTCTTCTTCGACTTCAATCCTTAGTGTTCCTGGTCGATTTTACTTGTTGTACAGTTCTTTTATATATATTTCCCAAATCCCAAGAACTTCTTTATGATCCGTCACCATCTGGCCTTTGGGGTTTTCTCTTCCTCTTGTTCACACAACTTTGTTTTCATTCTCTTCCAGTTCCTTTGCTTTATGGTACATGAGTTCCTACCTTCCTTTTCTTTACATTTTGTTAATCTCCTCGCATGTCTTCTCTACTTACTCTTTCCTCACTTTGTCTGTTTCTCTCTTTAACTCGTTTAGTCTCATATATTCTTCTTAGTTGACATTGTTCCATTTCCTTCTTTCTTCCATTTTCGGAAGCATTTCTGTTGTTACCCAGGGCTCTCGTGTAGTCCTCTTCACTTTTCCAGCATTGTCATTTAGCACCTTCAAAATCCTTTTTAACACAATCCCACTTTTCTTCCACACTTATACTATCTTATGTGATCTCACTCAACTTTTGTTCTATTGAATTTCTCACATTGTGACTATAGCTTCTTAATTTTTTTCTAAGCACTACCTCACTTCTCTTGCTCGTATTTCTGATCCTCTTTAGTTTTATTTCAATATTCTTCAGGAGCAGGTTGTAGTCTAAATCAATGTCGGCACCTGGCAATGTTTTCACATCCTTCACTACATTCCTGAATGGCTCTTTGACAAGGATATAGTCTAGTTGTTACTTGCTGATGTCCCCTGGGCTCTTCCATGTGTATAGTTTTGTCTTTCGTTTCTTGAACCAGATTTTATTCACCACCAGGTCATTTCCCTCGCTGAATTCGTTGAGCATCTGCCCTATGTTGTTTCTCTTCCCCATTCCATGTGGCCATACGATATTCTGCTCCCGTCCTTCTCCGACTACACTGTTCCAATCATCCATGATGATGGTGTTCACTTTACCTCTTCCCTCATGTTGAATGATTACTTCAATTTCATCGTATATTTCTTCAACCTGAACATCATCGTGGTCGGTTGTTGGCATGTATACATGTACTATCAAAATATCTACTAGTTCAATTTAGTTTCACAAACGTTAATCGCTCACTTTGACACATCACTTTAGTTACACTTTTCACCCCTTCATTTTTCATCACTTTTGCCACTCCTTTTTCCGCACTCTTTCCACCTGAATAGAACATTGTGTAATTTACAGAAACTATTTCACCTTGATTTTTCCACCGGACTTCACTTAAACCCGCAATGTTCACACCACACCTTATATACAGCTTAACGTGAATTTTGCTTGTTATAACATTCTTACTTTGAAAAATTTCAATAATAACATTAATAATAATGATAATGATGATAGTAATAATAACAATAATCATCATAATTATTATCATTATACTAATCATAATGATGATGATGATGATGAGTTCATGAGTATAAGGGTACTTGAAAATTTAATTGTGCTGTATTCAAATTTTAATTCAAATAATATAAATGATTTCTCATGATTATCAAAATGTTTGCCAAGAATCGTTGAAACTTTGGAAGTTTGTTTAACACAGTTGAAGCAACGACTGAGCCAAAGGTGATGCAGATGGTTGTCGGGGACCGAACTTTGTTGATACATCAGAAGCCGGAGAGCTGGGAGACAGCTGTTGACATTTGCAAGAAGAACAGCAGTCATCTTGCTGTGATAAGGGACAACGATGAACTCAACTTCCTTTACCACAATAGTGATAGTATGTATCACTTAAATATGCACTGGTAATAAGTAGCTATAAAATATCTAGGATCATTTGTTTCCACATTAACTTGTGGAAAATCTCCACTTAAAACTCTTTTATAGTTTTATTTTAGCCAAATAATTAAACTTTTAAGGAGAAGGGTTATATAATAACATTTCAAATTTATAAATATTGTTATCTATTTATGCTCATCTAATTATTTTAGTGTTACTTGTTTATATATTAACTGGATACCACACTTAAAACGGCAAGTCAATAGCTTTCCTTCTAGTTCTTCTTCTTTATTTAAAAAATACATACATATAAACACTACTCAGTAACTAATGTTGTTGATGTTATACTTATTTGTTGCTCTTAAAGCCCAAAGCTTTCTTTTTTAATTCAAGGCCAAACAATTATCGCAGACATAAATGAAATTATTTCTAATCATTTTGTATTCTGGTAAATTCTTGAGTTATGAGCCCATGCATTCATCCCTTATTGAAATTTACTACTATAAAAAACAAACAACATTGTTATGACGAAAGAATTAAACTGTCAACATAGTCAGTCACGCTACACACATATGTAAAAATAATGCACTCCTGTTTATGTAGATTAATATACTAACTAGTCTTTTAATAAATTGGTCACCTTTGGCTCCCAACAATATCAAAAATGATAAAAACAAACTGAAAGCTGGCCCATAAAAATTGTCACAGTTTACTGCGACAAGATTATTTTTTTACCACCTGTTGGAGTTATATGCTTATGTACTAATTATGATGGTAGTTTTGGCTATGAGTAAGGTTATACTCATGTGGAGCATACCCGCATTTGCATGGAGCGTGGAAAACCTTTTGGAAAAACCACCCTCAGTACACCCAACCAAGAGTCAAACCTCGATCTCCTTGTCTACTGTGAGAGTGACGCCTTAGACCATGGGGCCACTGAAGTGGATGACAATATTCTGTTTACTTTTTAGACAAAAATAATTGTTTAAACACAATATATATTTTTTAGAGCAAATCAAATTTTAATAACAGATACTTAAAGATCGTAATCATCATCACCATTATCAAATTGACAACTGTTTCCAGCCTGTGGCCAAGTATGTTTAGTAAAAGGCCCCCATCTTCTTTTCTACCACCATTCATCCTTCTTTGATTGCTTTCATTTTTCTCCTCTCCCTTGCACACTTTATGTTATCTTGTTAATCCCAACTCTCTCTTGGTTTACCATGCAGTCTTTTTTCTACATACTTAATTCATCCCCTTAATTCTCTTTGGTATTCTCTGCTTGTCCATCCTCTTTACATGACCATACCATCTCAGTCTTGCTTCCTCTACTATCTCATGTACTCCTTGTAACCCTACTCTTTCCCGGATAACTTTATTCCTCATCTTGTTTCTCCTCTTGACACTAACATGCTCCTAACAAACTTCATTCACAAACAAGTGTTCTTAAAATAAACTCTAAATTCTAACAATTTAGTTCAATTGGTAGTTGGTTTTGTCCCTGGTCTGGCCAAAAATATAGCCCTGTTAAATTTGCTTTGTTCCCTTTGTTCAAGAAGTAAATTTTCAACATGTTGTACACCAACCCCTGCGGGATATTTATTAGAAGCATGGAAAAATAGTTTATTAATGGCGGCCATCTGTTTTTGATCCAAGTTAATCTGATTTGATCAAAATACTGAGTTCTATGAAACAACTCCAGACCTCTCATTTGCTTTGTATGGTATTTAATGTATTTTCATTCAAATATAAATTTTGTTTCTTCATTAACACTGTCTCTATTAATGCCTAGGCTGCAAATAATGTTTTAACTAAGTGACATCTGATGATTTTTAAAGTTTTTACTGAGATAAAAATGTGTATTGATTTCCAGGCCTGGAGCATAAAATAAATAACTAATTATGTTTGGAGAAGTGTTTAATAAAAATAATGCACTTCCTTCTCAAGTTGTTTTTTTCTATCATTGCCTTTTACAACTATTCAAGGATGAGGAAGGTAGCATTTTAGAGGTAATCTACCCGCATTTGCGTGGAAGGAGAGTGGAAACCATTTCAGGAAAAACCACCCTCAATAGATCTGACTGGAATTTGATCCCTGATCTCCCTGTTATCAGCAATTTAGTCTAATACAAGAGTGACACCTTATACCATTTAATCACTGAAGCAAGCCTTCCTAAGTGAAATAATAAAACAAGGTATGAGACCTTAATATCCACGAATCCTTCAAATACATTAAGATATTTGATATTCAATGATTTGAGAAAATATGGATCCAAAAAAATAAATTAATTATATTTAACAACTCTAGAGTGAAACTATGTTTTTTGAGCTCTTATGCTGCTTATTATCATTCATCCTAACATAAATTATAGGACAAATCTAACAGTTAGACCTAAGACTAATTTATCACCTAACTAAATGTATAAATCTAGCAAATCAATTATATCAAAAAAATATAACAATTATATTTCTATTTTCTATAGCAATTTAAAAATCAGTGTAGCTAAAGTAAACATCGTATGTTTACTGCAGTGGCGTGTGGTCAATTCTGGACAAAGGGAAGCAATGAGGCTACAATAAAGGGGGTCTGATGGACCCTAGTATAATTAGAAGCTCACACTGGTCTTGTTCTTTTTTTTCTGGGGAAGAAGGGAAAGGGGGTGACCCACACTATGCATGGAATAAAACAAAATAATTGGTGATCTTAGGAATATTACCACAATCATTAAATTATATATATATATAATAATTGTAGTTCTAACTCAAATAAAAAGAATAATAATAATAATAAATAATAATTAATAATAATATTTAATAATAACAATAATAATAATTATGAAAATGATGAAGATGATGATGATGATGATGATAATATTAATAATAATAAAAACATTCTATTTCCGAAATTTTCTTATGGGTTGTGACCTGCAAATGAGTATGACCTTTGACCTGCCTTATAGTTTTAAATCAAGATTTATTCTGCACGCCATTATTATTAGTAAATAGTAAGGTCATCTATATAATTTTATGCCAACCCAACATAAAATAATTATTGAAACATCAAAGTTTTTTTATATACTGCCTGAAGATGGAGTGGGTCTACCTGTTTCAATTATTTTATTTTTCACATTAAAAAACCAGGACGAAAAACTATGCTTCAAAATATGACTTATGAATACACAGCAGCTCTCCTCTTCCACAGCTGTACTTGTTGACACACTCGTCATCCTACTACTGTACGCAAAGAAACAAACCACTTCCCTTGGAGGATCAAACAAGCGTCAATATTCCATAAAATAAAACTAAACTTACTTTAAATTGGTGATAAATGTGTTGTTTTGTAATAGAGTGCCCATAGTAATATCTAGAAACAATAAATATCGGTTAAAACAAACTAAAAAATAAGATTTTAACAGTATTAAATGTACAGTTATACACCAATCACGGTGCTTCCCTTTCCCCGATGAGGGCCGGACAGACCCGGAAACAAACTATTGGGGAATAGAGAGTGAGCGAGACCAGCTGGCTGGTCGGTCAGTCTGAGAAAGAACGGCTTGCTCTAAAAGATTTGCTGCAACCTCAACTCAGTATACTTGTTGGAGAGGTTTCTACTAGAGTAATAATTGGTTTTAACTTTATTTTCCTCTTGTTTTCTTCTTACCAGCTTTAATTTTAGGGAAGTGTTGCTTCCATTAAATAAACGCCACTGGTTTACCATGTTTTCTAATATTCCAATTTGAGATTGGGATTCATAAAATAGTAATTACGGCCATTCTTTAAATAAAATACTGTTAAGACTAACAAGAATGTTTTTAACTAATGGTTTTACTTTTTAAATTAAGCTCTTGGGGTACTTGAGATGGGTGTTTACGAATGAGGTAGTATACAAAAGATTATTTTTTAAACCACAGGTCTGAAATCTTGTTGCTGTGTTTGTCTTAAAATTAATCAAGAATTAGTTTCTGATGGTCAGTACAGCATTAAATACATAGAAAAGGTGAACTGTTTTTCAACGCTATATTGGTCTTTGCTCACATGTAGATTGGTACATTGAACTGTGTTATTTGTGGAACAGTTCGGCGGCTGTGGGTGGGTGGCCGAAGGGTGTCGGATGAGTGGAAATGGCTCCAACTTGGAGAGACGATACCTAACACGACAGACGACGAAGGATTTCCTCCCATGAGACCATACCAACACTCTCAACGCAACCTTAACTGTCTGGAGTTGGATCTCCATGGAGAGGCTAAACTGTCGGGCCTGGCTTGCAACACCACCTTGAGCTTTGTATGTGATAAGAGTGAGTATATTTAGAACAAATGTATTACTGTATCTTTGTTTGGCTTACTATCGCTACCAGCAGGGCCGCCTTGAGGGGTGGGTGAAGTGTGTGACCATCCAGGGCCCTTGGCTCAAGGTTAGGGCTTAGGAAAAAAATAATAATATGTATGTATAATAATTGTGAAACAAGCAACGCAACTTCCTTGCTCCACATTCCCTTCCTGATGAGTTTCGATAGAATGAAACCAATGTTTCGGGATTGGATAGTAACGATTGATTTTCTTCAAGAGGCAACCATTACCTCTTTGTCCAATGGCAGCAGTGTAAAATGTGAACTTTGTTCGTCCCTTTTATATGTTTACTATCCAGCTTTCTCGTACCTTCTTCTAAATATAATACAATTACCTCATAAAGACAAAAGATGTTTTCCTTATAGTGAGAAACAAAATGGAGCTGGCTATTGGTTCATCCTGGATTTTTTGTGGCATGACACAGGGAACCACAACTCGGTCAATTACCCGAGCCTGTGGCTGAACAGTCTAAGGCATCACTCTCATGTTAGACTGGCCTGCTGAGGATGAGGAGATCTGGATTCAAATCTTGGCCGGGTCGACCCGGGGGTTTTCCCTAAATTGTTTCCCATTCTCCTTCCACGCAAATGTGGGTAGATTACCTCTAAAATGCTTCCTTTCTCATCCCTAACTCCTTAGAGTAATTATAACATATGTGTATAGCCTGATAAAATAAACTTTATTTTTCAAAACAGAAATAAGTACTATTGACAACCAAAAGTATTTATAAATGTAATTTACTAGAGTGTTCTTTGAAATGTGTGTAGTTGTGAAGAATGAAGACAAACACATTTTTCAAGATCGAGTTTACATGGTTTACAGTCAGAGAGTGACATGGCATGAAGCAGCGGCTATCTGCCGGTCTCACGGCTACTACCTGGCTATAGCCTCTGACCTCTTGGAGGCTCGGTTCTTTGCTCGACTGACCAGAGGTACACACACATACACACACACACACACACTCAGTACCAAACAAAGGGAAATAGAGTTGAATAACCAGGAGTGTTCATCTCTTACAGTGATATTATCTATCTAAGACAAAGATAGAAAATAAATATAATAAGGATAAATAGAGTTGGATTGAATACAAATTTGAATTTAACTTTTGAATATTAAATTTGAATCTTGGAAATCATAACTAACCTCTGAGGCAATGGAAATTTGATGGGATAAGAAAGTAGAAACAGTAACTAGATGTTAAAAAAAGTTATTATAATCCATTCATTATAACATTCATAAATTCAGTTAAGTGTTAAATTAATGTTCTGAGGCCTGATTGTTGAGTTTGTTCTAAAATTATATTGGTTTTGAACCACCAATATGCTTAAAACAAATTCCAAATGGCACCCACCCAGCCCACCCTCCCTTCTCTGTGGCTACTCTGGTATTCTAAGACAAATTTGAGATCAATCTTGGCAGATTTTTAGGCTTGGTAGTTTTGAACTTGTTTTACACGCCTAGTAGTGTTCAGTGGGGTCTCATTGTTTGTATGGGGGGGGGGGGGNGGGATGACCCAACAAAGGCGGTAATGTGCAGTCATGGGGTCATTGGATTGTTGTTGGTTGTTGAATGAATAACGATAGGAGATAGACATAAAATATAGAAAGGCATTTCTTTGTAGGGCTGATATAACATTAATAGCTTAAAACAAAATTGTATTAACTAGGCCTACACCCACCTTTTTTTAAGCCATGAGGAAAATAATAAATATAACATAAAACTATTCAAATTTGGACGTTTTATTAAGCTATCAGTGTATGAGGGTGAAAACTTGATCGAAAATACGTATATATTTCTACTTGCCCTATAATTCTCCGAGATTGTCTTGTAACTCTCTCTAAGTCTTTCCAAGTAATGCCTGGCATAATATCATTTTTGACCACTTTTTTTAAAACTGCTTTTGTAGATTTTAAACAGTTGAGGCAGTAGATGAAGTCTCAAACAGATATAAACCTAATGTAAACTCAATATCATCATTTTTTTATATTTCGTTATATGAAGCTACGACAGGCCAGGCCAGCCTGTAGTGGAAAATATATGACTTGAATAAAAAACTGACCCAGATCATAGGCTGTAAACAGTAATGAACGTAAAAGAAAAATCTATTAAAAATAATAAAAATTCGAGGATTCAAAAAATTTTCAGATTTGAATTAAATAATATTTAAAAATTGTTTTTTAAAAGCTTAAATCTGAATTTGTTTTGAAATATATTTTAGGATACCGTACTTAGAAGTGGTTTAGCACAACATAATTAAATATAAACCTTACAATCAGACCATTTTTTACCAACTAATTGAATGAAAATTCACATTTTAACATTTAGTTACGATTTCCCTTTTCTATAGCCACTAGGCATAACTAATTAATGTGGACAAAATTAGATTTGATATAACATTATAATTGTAGTTAACCTCTTAGCGTTATAAAGTTGTAAATTAGTGTTATAAAGTTGTTATAAGGTTGGAGCCCTCAAATCCTTAAGGAGATTCGAGAATTTTAGAAAATTCTGAAAGTTGTTTTAAAGCTTTAATACTGCCTATAGGTGGTTCAGTGTTTAATAAGTTGTATAGTAGTGACTCATCTGAGAGTTGATTTTGCTGGTCATTTGACCTCACTGTGTATGATACTTTTAGTGTTTGTGTTTGTTCTAACATGGGTTTATTTAAAACCTTCATGTATAATTCATTCATAGCTTGTACTTTATGTAAATGAAACGTCTTTAAATTGCTAATTATGTCTGAAAGTTAATTTGTATGTGATAATAAAACATGGCGTAGCTGGTAGTGTCGGCAGTGAATTAATCATCTGTTATTCAAATTTGTGGATACCACTATCTCATCCTGTAAAGAAGCAGTTATCAACATGGAGTTTAATAAACCAAAGTCACTTAATCTTGCTGGAGATTTAGCTAAGAATTTTGATGAATTCCAGGAAGAAGTTCTAGAATATTTTGAGGCAACAGAGACTGGAACAAAATCTGCGGGCGTGCAAATAGCCAGGATAAAAAACCTATTAAGATGAGATGCTGTCCGACTCTATAAAACCTTAACTACCATCAAACCTTAAGAAGAAACAGTGAATGGCATATTGTCTGTTCTTAAATCTCACTGCATTCCGAAGAATAATGAAACCATCCTTGTGTTCAATTTTTTTAATAGGAAACAATGTGTCGGTGAACCGTTTGAAAACTTCTACACAGAACTCAGAGTTCTTGCCACGCCTTGTGAATTTGGTGACCAGGAGGATAAATTGATGTGTGCACAAATAATATTGGGTGTTAACTCACAGCCAATAAAACAACACCTTCTTAGGGAAGACACTACCCTGTACAAAGTTGTAAAATATTGCAAATCAGTGGAGCTAGCAGACAAAAACTTGAAAACCAGTTAAGATGAAGGGGTATCATCGCAGAGTGATATATTTAAAGTTAGTAGAAAAACAACCACCCTCCAACCCTCCCAGGTGCAGAATCGGTGCCACCTTCAGAAAACAAGACAATCAAGAAGTTGGAACAATCTACAGCAAACTGAACCGTTACCTCCCGACCCCAAAGAAAATCTTGGTGTGTCCAGAAACAAGTTTAGTGAAAAGTTTGTTAGAAAAGCATGTTATCGATGTGGTTATGACCATCCAAACCGGCCTTGTCCCGCAATTAATAAGCGATGTAATCGATGCCAAGGTATGAAACATTTTGCCAAAAATTATGTTGCCACAAATAGTTTTTCTAGTGGTCGTAGTGCTTTTGAACTAGGAGCTATGAACGCTGATAATAATGTTGCTAACCAGACTTCAAATGTTGGTGAGTGTAGTTATTTTGGTCGATTTCAAGATACTGATGGTTACTCTTTGCCCCCTGTTTCAGGTTATTCAGATATAGGTTCTCTTTCCATTATAAATTCTGTTAATACCAATAGTCAGTGGTGCAATCATTGCTAATTAACTGCAAATCTGTACTTTTCAAACTAGACACAAGGGCAGAAGCTAACATCCTTCCTTTAAGGTCTTAGGAGTCCATTGGACCCGATGATAGTTCTAGGCTAAGTGCTCCTAAAACTCATATTGAAGCTTTTGGGGGTTTTGAGATTGCACCTGTTGGTGAAATTTGTCTTCCTGTTGTCTATGAAAACAAAACACACAGCTTGGTGTTTACTGTTGTCAATTCAGTTAAAGCTGAACCCTTACTTAGCCTTTCATCTTGTGTGAATCTCAATCTCATTACAAAAAATTTTGTTGGGGTTCTCAATGCTCAAAGTAAACCTGATTTTCAAAACTTCTGGAATTCAAACCAGGATGTTTTTAATGGCCTTGGATATTTTCCAGAGGTTTTTGATTTAAAATTTAAAAAAGGTGCCATACCTAAAAGCAGCCCAGCCCGCAGAGCTCCCCTCAAAATGTTAAGTAAACTTAAGGTGCATTTAGATGACCTTGAACAGCGTGTCATTATTGAATGTTGTGAAGCTGGTGAATGGGTAAACAATCTAGTTATTGTAAAGAAACATAAAACAGGGGCCATAAGGCTGTGCATAGATCCTAAGGAGCCTAACGAAAATTTGGTCCGAGATTATGTGTTGATTCCGACTCTTGAGGAGATTAGTTCCAAAATTGTTAATAAAAAATTGTTTTGTGTATTTGATTTAAAAGATGGGTTTTACCAAGTTAAAATGATTAAAGAATCGGCTGTTCTATGTACATTCAGCACCCCTTTTGGAGGTTATTAGTTTTCACGTGCCCCATTTGGACTAAGTGTGCTTCCTAAGTACTTCCAAAAATGACCCATAGATACTTTGGGAATATTGGGGGAGTATGTATATATTTTGATGATGTTTTATGTGGAGCAGACACAAGGGAAGAGTTATGGAAAATAGTTAAACAGGTTATTCAGGCTCATTGTGAAAAATAACATAGTATTCAACCCAGAAAAAGTTCAATTTTTTGTGGATAAAGTTAAATTTTTGGGTTTGGAATTTACTAACGATGGAATTTTTCCTGATGATACTAGGGTTCAGGCTATTCAGGACATAGAAGTGTCTGCTTCAAGGAAGGATTTACATTGTATTTCGGGAACAGTCAACTACCCAAGACCATTTGTGCCCCACCTGTCAGATATTTGCACCCCATTCTGTGAACTACTGAAAAAAAGTCTATAGCACAACATGCCTTTATGACTCCTTTTGACCCCTCCAAACACATCAACATACATGCTGACAGTAGTCAATATGCCCTTGGTGCCATTTTAATGCAAGATGGCAAGCCCATTTTATATGCTTCACGATTGCCTACCACCACAGAGCAAAATTATGCTCAGGTGGAAAAAGAGTTTCTTGCTGTCTCGTTTGCATTCAAAAGGTTCCATAACTTGGTCTATGGTCACGAAGATGTGACTGTTCATTCAGATCATCAGCCACTCACCTCCATCATTGTAAAAGCCATTGGTAAAATTACCAATAATTGCCCTATTCATTCACACTCAAGTATTTAGCAGGTAAATACATGCATATAGCGGATTTACTATCCTGAAATTCTGTAGATGAAAGTATGTACGACATAGTATATGTTATAGGGACAACCTTTGATGTGCAACCATCCTTACTTGTAAAGTATGAAGATAATACAGTTGTGGACTCAGTTTTGAGCAGAGTCTTTAATTATTGCATTAAAGGTTGGCCTAAGTCATTGTCATCAGATTGCTCAGAGATGAATCACCCTTGAGATTCTTCATGCAACTCACCTCAGTTTTGAAATACTCAAGGTTCAAGCATCTCACAGCTTCTATTGGCCAGGAATCAACTCAAATTTGAAAAATTTTATACTTGCGTGCTCAACATGCAATCGGTTTCAACGGTCTAAAATAAAGGACCCGCTGCAACCTCATGACATCCCTGATCTACCCTTTATTAAAGTTGCTACTGATTTTGCGGATTATAATGGCGACAGCTATCTAGTTATTGTGGACTACCATTCGCGGTGGATTGAGGCTGAGAAGGTCCCGAGTAAGTCTGCTTCCACTGATATAAGTAAGCTCAAACCAATCCTTGCACGTTTTGGGATTCCCAAACAATTCATGTCTGACTCATATGAATTCAAAGTATTTGCTCAATCATGGAATATTGAATTAGTAACCTCCCGTCCTCACTTTCCCCGCAGCAACTATTTGGCTGAGAAAGCTGTTGGAATTGTTAAATTGATGTTAAAAAAGGCGCAATATGACCATGAAGACTCCATTTTTCCTTCTGGATTATATAAATAGCCCAGTGGCAGGGCTCCCATACTCACCTGCTCAGCTTCTTCAAAGTCACACCCTCAATTCTAGACTGCCTGTACTGGATTGCCTCTTGAAGCCAGAAATAATTAGTGATGATGCAGTGACTGCGAAAGTAGGGCAATCGTTACATTATGACAAAACTGCTCGATTCCATGAGCAATTTTTTATTTAACCCTGAGCAGTATGTCTTTATTTGGAACAACCAACTGCGATTTTGGGAGGAAGGCAGTGTGGTTAAGATATTGAAAAACAGGTCATATCTGGTGTGTATACAAGGAAAACTTTATAGACGAAATTCAATTCATATTAGGCCTAGGCACTTTGGTAATGACAGTTCCTGTGAAGATCATGATAGGGTGATGATATGGGTGAACTTGAAGGATTAAAGGTAACACCACCATCCTCTCCTAATAAGACTCCAGAAGACATAAGAGCCTCAACTTCTCAGTCTCCTAATTCAGAAATGAATACTGTGCCTCTTGGAACTAGTCTGCCTAATATTGTTACAAGGTCTGGTAGAATTGTACAGTCACCAAAACGCCTTGACTTATGATTCTGTATTTGAAAAAAAGAAGAAAAAAAAGGCATGTTTAATAAGTTGTATAGTCGCGCCTAACTCAGCTGAGGGTTGGTCAATTGGCCTCACTGTGTTCGATACTTTTAGTGTTTGTTCTAACATGGGTTTATTTAAAACCTTCATGTATAATTCATTCATAGCTTGTACTTTATGTAAATGAAACGTCTTGAAATTGCTGATTATGTCTGAAAGTTAGTTTGTTTGTGATAATAAAACATTCAGAACCCATTATAATTATAGGATGAACTTAACAACCAGACCCCAGACCATAATTTAACACTAATCTTTATGTATGAATGTTATAATGAATGTATTATAAGAAAAAAATGCTAACATTTAGTCAGTGGCGGCTCATGAGTTTGAACACTGGGAGCACCCCCAGCTTGGGCTATATGGGAAGAAGGGTGATTGTTAAGAGATGTATTGGGGAGCAAGAGAGTTCATTAGGAGGGATATATAACAATATTTTCTATAAACATTTTGTAACTTAACATTTACTAAATATAATTTATTTTTAAGACTTATTATCAAAAAGATAAATCAACGAAATATAAAATGAAAATTATTCTTTTCAAGAAAGTGATATGGCCATAGTTAAAAATCTCCTTTGTTTTGTTTATTCTCCATATAACTTACAGCGATACTGATTTTATTTTGTATTTTTGAACAGTAGTAGCCTACTGTACAGAAATACATTAATGATGACATAATTTAAGTAAAAATAAACCAAATAAAATTGTTTCTATCCATAAAATTATATAAAAATCAACAGATAAATCGAAATCTCATAAGCATATCAGTATGCAATAAATAAACACAAAATTATACAAATTAAAATGGTAAAGTGAATTATTATTTTTTTAGAATAAATATTATATTTAAATTAAATGCAAATGATACAAATATGGTAATTGCAGTTTAAAGAATCGTAATATTTTAAAATATACATCTACTTTCGAATGGGAAGCAAATTCTATCAGTTTATATTTAGATAAAATTATTTTAACATCAAATTACTACTGGTTGGCTTTAAATGTACTAGTAAATAAATTCTAATGGAACCTTATCGGGAAAGATTAAGTGTCAGTAAATTAACAATATTATGGCTTCAGTATTCATTTCTGCAATAATTAGATAAACAGTTAAATAAGCAAGAATACAGAATTAAATTAAAACAAAAATATTAGTCACACAATAATTCAGTTTAAAATTAGACTGTGGCTGTCGATGGGGATCTGCAATGCTTGCAGCTCCAATCCTATGTTACTGCTCAGGCATTTCCCCTACTCTTCCTCCTCCCCCCTCTTCTTCTTCTTCTCTTCATCACTAGCCAAGGAGTTCAGAGAGTGCTGCAGCTATGCAGCCCTGGTATTTCCTCCTAGGTTCATAATTTTTTTCAAGATTCGAATTTGTATTCGATATTTAGGATTTGAAGGTAAAGTGGAGATTTGTAGATTTGGCCCAACTCTAGTTGTAATATTTTCCAAGACTCATATTTTGATTTAAGAATGAGGATGAAAAAGTAGACTTGCCCCATTTCTAAATGTTCAAATGTTGTTTATATCTCCATCCCAGAGTACTACGAGCTCTGGTTGGGTGGCGTGCAACTGAATGGATCTTGGGAGTGGGAGCACACAGGGGAGAGCATCCCTGACACCCCGTCAAGGAACGGCTACCCCCCGTGGGGGGATAGTGCTGCCACCCTCTACCACGCCTGTCTCACAATCAACAGAGGCTATGAAGGGAGCCCTGTATTTGTTGGCACTCAGTGCAGTATTCAACAGGCTTTTGTTTGTGAGCAAGGTTAGCATCATAAATAGAAATATTCACTCACAGAGTCGATGTGCAGCAGGAAGACAGAGGAAAGGAGGATATTATAGTTACTAAAGGTTTTAAAACTAGCTATGAGATAAATGTAGACGCTCTGGGAAGTAATCTAAGTGACAAGGAAAGAAGTCATCCTGAAAGGATAGTTAGGTTAGGCCATGATAGAAAACAAATATCCTTAGCTCTTCTTTTCTTCAAACGTTCATCTTCTGACCACTTTTACAATTACACATGATATTTAACTTCTTGGAAACATTGTAAGTATGTATGTATGTATACTACTCAACCAGATGGCTGGTTGGATCCCCAACAGTTACATCGTCAGCTGAAAAACCTAGGCATCACTGAGGACTGCGTACTAGGGAAAATGAGGAGTGAGATTGTTTCTCTGTGCTCTCCTCACTGAGCCAGTCAGTCTGTCAAGCCACCAACTGACCCTACAAGCGACACCTTCACTCCATTCCTCACAGGGACTGGCTGTATACTTAATGTTATTAAGAGTATTGTTTATACCTCTCCAAATTTCATATTATTTTTAAGTATTAATAGAAAGGGGAAATGAAATGGGCAGCTAAATATTTTAAAATGTTGAGAATAACTGAAATGTGCAGTGTTGCAAGTTTAAATTACTCTACAACTTTTTCAAATATTTAGTTGCCAATTATTTTGTTTTGTGTTTTTGTTTTTTCTATATTAATATGAGAAAGTATTGTTTCTGAAAATCTAAAAATCATGTGTAATTCTGAAAGTTATCAAAAGTTGGAAGTATAAATAAAGAGTGTGTGAGCGAAATGAAGAGAAAAGCTTATTTGTTTTGTAGAGACTTAGTTCTTTCAGATTGGCTTCCTTAACTCTATCATTTACATTAAATAATTGTACAGTGTTTCTTATATTGTTTTCATAACTTCCTGAGCTGCTAAACAACTATTTATTTTTCTGAAACTACTTTAATATATTCATACGTCAAGTTATGTGAGCAACAGCTGTCACTATATTCAGATAGTACCAATATCAATAAAATAATAAAGTAAAATTGTATCACTTTTGGCCACAAAAAAAATTTGTATTTTTTAAATTACAGATTCTTAAAAAATGTTATTTGTGATTTCTTTTCATAAGACAAAACTATTAGTGGTCCTTGGTAGTAATTGTTGAGTTTTTTTATATACTCCAGTGTCAGTTTTGGAATAGTCTTGGGTTAAACGAGAAAAAATTAACTTTTTCTTTTGCAAAAAATGCATTAATGTGCTTATATTAGCATAATTAATTAAATATCCATAATTTTCAATCCATACCTATGCATTAAATTAAAAATAAGAAAATCAGAGAAGCTAATTTATTAATAATAACAATTAATTATATGGATACACTTGCTTATTTTGACATGAATAAAATGATAGAATATTAGGAAAATGGTAGAGCACAAATAAAAGTAAAAACACACATCTTCATGCTATAATAGCATCGAAATATTGATATGTGTGTAAATATGTGTTAGTGTTATTACTTTTATTTGTGCTCTACCATTTTCCTAATATTCTATCATTTTATTTATTATAAATTATTTTTACTCAATGCACTTTATTTCATATATATTATTTTGACTTAGTAAATCCAGTTTTAACAACTGCTCTTTTTTCAACCAACGAAAGCCATTAGTTTATCTTAGTTGATTACACAAATTATTATTAAAATTGTGATCATGTGATCATGATTAATGATGTTTATTTTTGCAATAAATTAAACAAAATAGCCTATGTAAGGAATATAGTCATGTATTCTAAATTTAATATATCTATAATACATATTGCATTCATGCTTGTTGCAACCCCCAGAATATTTTTCATGACCCCTGATGGTGTCGTGATCCACAGTTTAACGACCTGTTCTCTGAAACACTGGCATGCCTGGTACGTATCAACATGTTCCAGGTGGGGAAGACATAAGTTTGTCACAGGAGCCTGTAGTGGCCCTTCACGCCCAGAGGAGTTATACCTTCCATCGTCAGCGGCTGGCGTGGTCTGAGGCCAGCGATGAATGCCAGGAGACTGGAGGACACCTAGCCACACTAACAGACACCGACAAGCTCAACTTCATAACCAAACACATTCAGAGTGAGTCAAACAATACATACCAGCTCATATAACACAGTTTGAAGTGTTCAAGACACTATGTTCCTATAGTTAGTCGAGTGAGTATTTAAACAATAATAACACTTGTGTTGAAAGTATTTGGTCTTCCTTAGTTCCAACGGTGTCATTATGGCAGTAAAAAGAATAATCATTTCATTCCTCCTTATTTTCTAGATATGACAAAATTAACACACATAACTATTTCAAAATTTAGCTTCAAATACTCTACATAAATCTGGTTCACTAAAAGGTTTCGCTGGTGAGTTGAAGAGAGACAAACATTTACCAAATACTATAATCTATTTGCTGCTATCCAAATAGTGCAAACTTGAAAATAAAATAAAACTAGCTGTCCAACCAAAAACAACAGTGTAGGCTACACTCCGAACCTGAAGAAGCTGGCTTTGGCAGTGAAAGTTAATTTTATTAAACTGTGTTTTTGTGTTTTCATCCAAACAATCTATACTCCCCCGCCCCTCAGGTAAGTATGCTGGATATTCTTCCAAGCCTTTAACATAAATTTATCAATGTTGTGGACTAAAAGGGAAAATATAAAGAGAATATTAAGAAAAGCTGCATCAACATTTTCCTGGGAAATGAGTGAGAAACCACTTTGGAAAAATCATCTTCATCCTGGTTATTCAGGATAGTACCTTAGACCTGCTGGTTAGCGTCAGGCACACCAATTGACTGCTAGTATAAATGTTCCAGATATGCCAGATGTGTGGGTTGGGGGCCACTTGGTTGATGGGAGGTGGGTGTGGTCATCTTCACTGGAGAAAATCCCACAACACGAAGATGGCAAGAAATTCCCACCATGGGCCAGAATGAACCCACGGTTGGACCATGACTGTCTTGTCATCAACAGGCATAACCCAGACAGGCCAATACTTGTTGACCTGCCTTGTAACAGTACACAGCCATATGTTTGTGAGAAAGGTTAGTGTGTGCTTTGTTGTTACTGACAAATGCAGGGCCAGCGCAGCGCAAGCCATCTTTGCAACCCGGGCAATGCAAAATATGCCCCCCCTACCCTTAATAACAAATAGTATTAAGATTTTGATGATTATGCTTTGAAAATGTTTTATTGGGTAGTGTAAAAAACTTTTTAATTCTTATATCTTTTCATTTGGGTTAAAAAGAATTAACAACTTATACTAATAACTAATTTTTCTGGACACAATTTTTATCTACATTTTTTATTACTTAATCTTATCTTACATCTATCATGTCTTGCTTTGCTTTCAGCAAAAGTTTGAATCAAATTGGGGAGATCTAGAAATGGTATTCGTTTTTACAAAACACAGCTTAATAGTTCACAAACATAAGACATACAAATTTTATAATATAAACTGAAAAAACTGCAAAATTTGTGTAAAATCTGTTTAAATATCTATGGCCTTATACAAATTTAGTATG
Source organism: Timema monikensis (assembly GCA_902151445.1). Lineage (NCBI taxonomy): Eukaryota > Metazoa > Arthropoda > Insecta > Phasmatodea > Timematidae > Timema > Timema monikensis. The sequence continues at coordinate 97,124 of CABFVZ010002826.1, forward strand.
GTCCTATCAGTTTGTACAAAGTTTAAATAGAAGCTACTTGAAAACGATGAGTATAGAACTTTTGGATGTAGTCTCATACATTTCTTAGTTTCCACAATAACATTGTTTTAGACTGATAGCTAGATGCTAGATTATTAGGCAAAAAAAAAGTATTCAAGAAGAAATCACTCAGTTCTCACCTAGCACTCATAAATAAATATCTATCTGTATGCTAAAAATAAAGTTATCATCGTTACAGAAAGTTTTAATATATTTTATATATTTTTAAAAGAATATAATAAATTAATGTCAATTAAATAATTTGAAATTTTTCATTCGATAACCTAACCTTAAACCCCTTAAATTATTATACATTTTAACAGATAATGTTTATTTAATATAATAAATTTTTTCACACCACCAAAAAAAGTCAATTAGTATGAAACTAACCCATCACACAATACTTCAATGTAATATATTCACAACAGGTGAAAACTTTGTTAAAAATTCAGCTCATAGTATAAGATTAGTCAGGGAAAATGTGCGATGACACCAAATACAAGTACCATCATGAGCTTTAAATAAACCTTAATTTTCAGCTTTTTCAATATACCAAAAACAGCTCAGCCTAAAATTAAAAACTAATACATCATATGCCACCTCTTGACTTCAACGTAATATATTTACATAAACAGGTAACAACTTTGGTAGAAATTCAAATGAAAATGGCGAGTGTATTCAGAGAAACAGGAAATTTACAACAACAAGCACAACAGAATAAACATCGACATGTGCACACATATTATGTCAGCAAAAAGTGTGTAGTGCACGTGATCAAACGTGCACTCTTTGTGCACCCCTATGTAAAGAGGTGACTTCTGGGAGTTTTCCGTGAACCACGGGGGTGACATAAGCAGAGAGCCATGAGATTAGAATGCACACATTATTTTTATTTATATATCCCAGATGTATCCTTATAGCATTCACATTCACGCACCTTCTGTGTCCATTTTAAAATTACATGACCTGTAATGAACCAATGTATTTCATGTGTACCCTGTGGCAGACAACTTTAGTGCCCCCAAGTGATGGCGCCCCAGGCCGTGGGCCGGCCCTGGACAAATGCCCTATTAACCTGCCATGTGAAGAGTCAAAAATTATGATATTGTGGCTAGGACGATATGATTACATTAATGTCATTAAATAAAACATTCTGATTAAATAACTGATACTTCTTCATTTTGAATCAATAATTAATCATTTGTTCACTTAATTAAGCATTCCATGTGAACATCTCTCAGAGCATGGTCGGTGTCCAACCACACCTTTCCATGGCTACGAGCCAAGTGGGGTGAGATGACGCAGCCCTGCCTTGCATTGTCCCATTGCTTGTTGCATCAGAGCAAGGCTTCCAGAACCTTGTACCACACACACAAGACTACCAGAACCTTGTACCACACACACAAGGCTACCAGAACCTTGTACCACACACACAAGGC
>CABFVZ010002827.1:0-20022 GCA_902151445.1 Timema monikensis
TCTACGCGCATGCGCGGAACGGCAGTCGCAGCGCTGCAGCGGCCAAATTTCAAAACGGTACTTACTTAAAAAAACACGCCTCGTATTTGTCTCTAATAATTCCTAGGCTATGAATTTAATAAACACTCTAAAATTTGGTGAGATTTTTTAATTATAGCTCTCCATCATCATCATCATTTCAAAATATCAGGACTCAGGATGGGAACTTTTATATTTATGCTTTAGAATAGTTTTAGATTAAAAAAATATTGATTTCTAAAATAACATGGTAAGACTTTTAAAAGTTATAATAATATTAAAACCTGCTTTGGTGGCCGCATGGTCTAAGCATCACGCTCGCAATAGACTAGACTGTCAATTACAGGAAGATTGTAGTTCGATTCTGGCCAGGTGTACTAAGGGTGGCTTTTTCTAAATTGTTTCCCACTCTATCCACTCAAATGTGGGTACATCTCCTTTCAATTCAATCTTTCTCATTCCTAGCAGACTAGTCACTAGTAAACAGGTGTATAACTGGAACGAGTTATAAGACACAGTCCTAAAAAAGTTAATAAGTATATTAAAAATTATAATAAAATAGAGGTTTGGGAATAGCATTTTTTATTAAATTTTGTACGAAAATTAATTTTACTAGTTAATTTCTTTTAAAAATCGTGTTTTATATTTAATTATTTGCAAAGTGCAAAAAATACCACATGTTTGTCACCTCTTCAATGTGCTCTTAGTATGAAACTGCAAAATGGAACATCCAACATTGTTAACACAACTGTGTGCAATAAGCCAAAACTATGGATGAAGAAAACTTAATAATGTTGGTTCAAGAGTATGAATGCTTATATAATTTGCAGCTTAAAGATTATGATAATAATCTCAACTAAAGAAAATATTTAGAAGGAGGTAGCTGAAAAACTGAATGCAAGAGGTTTCTGTAAGTTTTCAAACTTCAGGACACTCATTATAAAATATTTGTGAAACTTTTGATGGTCATCTCTGAGTCGCCCAAATATATTGTAGAATTCTCCATCATCTCTTGCTCTAAACAAATTATAAACCCAGTATTTTCTTCGTTTTATCCTCTTTTTATCAAATTAAATAAGATAAAGCCCACATGCAACAAATCACATCTTCTCCTGTTTGATCCATATTTATATTTCCGAAGAGCAAAACAGTAGCGCTAACAGCACAGTCCTTTCAGTGTGAATGGTAGACACGACACTGTCCTTTCAGTGTGAATGGTAGACACGACACTGTCCTATCAGTGTAAATGGTAGACACGACACTGTCCTATCAGTGTGAATGGTAGACACGACACTGTCCTATCAGTGTGAATGGTAGACACGACACTGTCCTATCAGTGTAAATGGTAGACACGACACAGTCCTATCAGTGTGAATGGTGCTTCTAAGGGCAGCTGAGGTCAGATAAAGTGGCCATTTTGAAAGAAAAAAACCCTGCAATGTCAACCAACGTCATTTAAGAAGCATAATGTTGAAAGTGAATTAAGTGTTAGGGCAAGTTATATTATATCTGAGAAAATAGATTTGAAATCAAAGCCATTTACAGATGGAGAATTTGTAAAGGATTTTATGGATTTGGCAGCTGAAGTTCTGTGTCCATCACAAAAACATTTGTTTTCTGAAATTAGCTCGTGAGGTGTAGTGGTTTCCAGAAGGATTGAAGAATTAGCGAGCGATATTAAGAATACACTTAAAGAACGTGCGTCTCGGTTTGTGTGTTATTCATTGGACCTTGATGAGAGTACTAACATTATAGACACTGCCCAGTTGGCTATTTTTACCAGGAGCATTCACAATGACTTTACCATAACAGAAGAAATGGCCTCCCCCCCAATGAGTGGCACTATTAAAGGCAGTGATATTTTTAAAGCTGTCTCTTCAACTTTGGAACGATACGATCTACTGTTGAGCAATCTCTCCGGAGTAGTTACTGATGGAGCTCCTGCTATGGCAGGGAAAAATAAAGGTGTTGTGGCATTAATAAGAAAAAACGCTAGTACTGTTACTTGTCAAAATGGCAAATTCATACAATATTGTCGCATAAGGATTGAACCACAGGGCATTTAATACATTTCTTAAGGATATGGACTCATTCGTGGCAATTAAGGGCAAGCCTGTCCATCAGTTCAATTACCTTGGATGGATGGCTGATTTTTCATATCTTACTGATATCTCTATGCACCTAAACGACATTAACATACAAGGTAGGAACAGTTTGGTACAAAGACTCTTTGACCAAGTGAAGGCATTTGAAAACAAACTTCGTCTTTGGGAAGTTCAACTACAATAAGGGGAATTAACATACTTCCTAACACTATCCCAGTTTGAAGTTCGTAACAACCAAAAACACAGTAATGCACTCACAGATCTAAGGTCCGATTTTGATACGCGTTACCAAGATTTCAAATCCAAATAAAAAAATTTCAACAAATTTTCTACCCCATTTCGAAATGATTGTGAGGACGCGCCGAGCAATGTGCAAATGGAGCTTACTGATTTGTATTGTAATGCAGATTTAAAAGCGAAATATATAAATGTAGATATTTTGACATTTTTCTCAAAATATGTTGAATAAAAACAATTTCGAAATATCTGAACTCATGCTCTGCTCACAGCATTACTCTTTGGCATTACCTACAGGTGTGAACAACTTTTCTCAAGGATGAACATTGTGAAGTCAAAGTTGAGGAACCGACTGACTGACACCCACTTAGAAAACTCCCTTCAAATTAGTATATCTGGTATTAAATCCAATATTGATAAACTAGCTAAGAAAAAGCAGTGCCGAGTGTCTCATTTAAATTTAAAAAAATTTAACAACACTTTTTATATGGGTAACAATTTATTTTCTATATAAGAGACTCAGGCGTAGTTACAACTGTACAAACATGACATTGGAATCTTAGGTTATGTGTTACATGTTTTATGTAAAGTGTGGCCCACAACACTTTAGCTGGGGAAAAAATTGCCCTTGATTTTAAAAAAAAGTTGAAGATCACTGCTCTAGACCATGTGGCCACCAAAGCTGCTAAGCCTCTTATTATCAGGATTATGAAGTGTAGATATTTTTAATTACAAATGTATTAAGATACAACGTTAGGTTCTTTTACTTCATGTTAATTACAATTTTATAAATACACGCCTTTACTTTATAACTATATCCTCTGCATTAAATTAAATGTTACCATTGTTAGTAATCACAATAAAAACATCACTGTTGAGAATCTGTGTAAATATAATATTTTTAATATTTTTAAAGATTAAAAAAAGTCAGATTATTATAGTTTTTAAAGTAGCTTAATAGGGGTTATTTAATGTGTATTAACTATATAATTTTACATGTATGCTACTTAATACATTCACATTTTATGAAACATTTCGAAAAAAGACTCATTATACTCGATTTACACATCTACAATATTTATTTGTCACTAGCTGCAAGTGACCGGCGTTGCTCGAGGAAAGTTATTATGATTGTGAAATTAATTTGTATTAAAAGTTGAAATTTCATCTGTAATTTTTCTTATGATTGAAGGTTAAAATTTATCCTGTAATTTATCTTTGTATTTGAAATTGAAATATCTTTCTGTAATTTCCCTTTGGATCTAAGGTTGAAATATATCGTGTAGTTTCTCTTAGTACCTTAAGTTTAATTATCTTCTATACATCCTCTTTGGATTTAAGGTTGAAATTTCTCCTATAATTATTTATCTTTGTATTTGAGGTTGAAATATCTTTTGTAATTTCTCCTTGGATTTACGGTGACATTTTTTCTATAAGCTCTCTTTGTATTTTAACTTGAAATATCTCCTAAAATATATCTTTGGATTTAATGTTGAAATTTCTCCTATTGTTATTTATCTTTTTATTTGAGGTTGAAATATTTCCTGTAATTTTTCTTTGGATTTAAGGTTGAAATTTTTCTTTGGATAATAATTTGCTATCAATCCTTGTTTGGAAAGTTAAATAGAAAGAAAAATAGAGAGAAAACGTAATTTTACTCACATGGTCTGATGCATCAGTTTCGCAATGGATGTAAAAATATAAAATAATATGCTTAAGGCGCACACCTCAGGTTGCCTTAAATATGTTTCCCAAATTAGAGCTCTATATTTTCCTGTGTTTTGGAATTCTAGCTTTTACAAAACACACAATGGACTATATATTTTGGTGATGATTGATGCAAGTTTCCAACAAAGCTGCTTTTCTGTTCAAAGGAAAAGATGAGGTACCACAATACAAAAATAATAAGAACGTTGTACGCTCAAAAAGTATCAACGATTTTAATAGGATATTGTAAAGAGATTGAATTTCATATAGTCATGTTTTCCCCCCGCCTCCCCCATTGATTACATTGAATACGTTAAGAGGATGTTCTGAAATATATTCAGTTTAATATTTGTAAAGTAACTAGCAATTTAAAATATAAAATGTTTAAAGTTGAAAAAATACAAATAGGTTAGGTATAAGGTATTTTTAGTCGGAAAAAATCCCAAAAAGCAGTATAATGATTTGATCGCTTTATTTTGGGGGTCTGAATTTTTCCCCTCGTGCAAGGCCTGCGTTTACTGCAAAAATGGAAAAGATATATTAAAATCAGATATTCTTTCAATATCTCATTATAAATTAGTTTTACAATAAAAATAGTTGTTACCATTACTAAACAGAATCAATTTTCTACAAAAATGTTCTTAAAAATATTTATCGTGCGATTGATAGTTTCGTAACTAAAACCATAGACAGGTCTGCGTTCATCACAACAATGAAAAAAAAACGCTAAAATTATATTTTCTTTCAATATCTTCTTTTTAAGTTAGTTTAACAGTAAAAATAGTTATAACCATAAGCCAAACAGAAATACATTTTCCATAAAAATGTTCCTTCGCATATTTATCGTGCGATGGATAGTTTCGAAACTATATCCATGGGAATCGTATCTCCTTCGTGCAGTCAAACCGAATTATTGTTTTATCTTGTCTTATCTGGCTTCCTGCGTTGCATAATATTTAATTGTAATGTTTGAAAAATAGCTAATGCATTTATCAATAAACTAGTCATGACTTGGTATGCTAAAAAGCTAATATTTCTGAGAAATATCTAATTTTTATACTCGTTTCCACACCACCATGAGGTAGTGTATATGAAGCTATTTTTACTGTAAAACTAATTTAAAAAGGAGATATTGTAAGAATATCTGACTTAGCGTGTCTTTTCCATTGTTGCGGTGAACGCAGACCTCGTATGAGGGGGAAAAAATATTAGCATACTGATAATAACCCCAAAATAAAAAGATCAAAACCTTTTACAATTTTCTGGGATTTTTTTCCGATTTAGTAACTTTTTTTCCCTGACGCCTGGCCTAATTAAAGTTTTCTGATAATATGCATTTAAGAATATTCTTTATATTTAAAATTAATTGTATTAGGCGTTATATTAATATAAGTCTGTATAAATATTTTTAAATCGAAAAGCCAAATATCCAACAGATATTTTTGAAAAAGGATAAATGAGTTTTAATAAATCTACAACCCCTTACTAAGAATAGCCAGCATGCATAGCATACTAATACGCTTTACAAGAAAATTTCACAAGAGAATATAAACTAAGGAAGCCTTTTTTTTCCCCAAAGTATCGTGTGAAGATTTTCAAACTTTAAATTAAATGTGAAAGAGTACCGCTGCTAAGTTTTATTTACGCCCGGAAAAAGGAAACTTTCAAACAATACTCTCTTCCCCCTTTTCATGTCTCTTCTTTCACCTTCGTTGACTTAATTTCAATTCCTTTACTTTCTTATCTCACGAAACATTTCTTATTTCTTATCAATTTAAATTTTTGTACATACACTATTTTCTATTTTTACCTTATCTTTCACAATAATGTCAAATTTCTCTTCTGTCACATTCTTTAACCTGTATTTTACTTTTTACTTCCCACTTTTTATAGCGAATTAAACATGAATAATAGAATAAATAATAAATGTCCAGTTGTATATACATTCTAAAACATGACATTTTACTTACATTACCTTAATTTCTAAGGGTTATTTTTTAAATGAGAGACTAGAGTTGAACGAGAAATATCCTCTTTGCAAACCCTAAGGCCAAGTTGTTATAAAGTTCACTTAGAGGACTGAAACTCCTTCCAGATGGTTATTCATCAAACAATTGTGCTCTGTGTTGAATATGCGTTGAATAATTAACCATTTTCAATTATTATTATTATTACTGTGCTAATATCCCCAGGACCTAATAATGAACCAACACACAATGCCACCAGATTCTTCTTTTTTACTTTCTCTCGACACCTCTGAGAGGAAATATTGTGATAGTCAAAGAGATCGAACTCAAGATTTTGATAAATGTCGACGATTCATGACTCCCTAAAACAAACAAACAAAATTGTTTTCGTAATGCCGTTTGTCTGTATCTCTGGCTAGAGCCGAAATTATTTTAACGATGTTTTAACCGATGTTCTCGAAATTAGTTTCAAAGGTTTTGATTAAATGTTATATCTAGACTTTATTTATTATTATAAACAAGATTGCGATTCTCATTTTCTCATGATGATGACTTTGAGGGTGCTTTACATTGGGGAAATTTCTATAGTTGTAGTACTATTAGAGATAAACATATTTTATTTGAAATATATTTTAATAAAACCAAAAATTTCTAAGCTATAAGCATAGAGATATCTATTATATACTTTTTAATTCAGGTCTTAGAAAATGAATTTGATTCTTATGCTCTTTGGTGGACAAATATATTTCTCTTTTCTCAATTTATCTGTAACAATTTTCCTAGTTATTGGGTTATATAGAGTAAGAAACAATGTTTTTGTTTTTTTGTGATCTAAAACAACGTATAGACATATTATTTCGTTTCACAAATCTTACAAGATTTTAGTAAATATCTATTTTAAGATAAAAGCGAGAGAAAGTATGTGCGGAACACCGAACCACTTATATATCAAATTTGTGTGAATACACTATTGTTAAATGCTATATTTTGTCACATTTAATTGCCTCAAATTCAAAATCTTGCCAAAAAATTATTTTTAAGAATAATTGATAGCAACTGAAACAACTTCTTGGTGAAAATAAGGGATAAAGCTTATGGGTTTTTTCATAATAAATTTACCTTGATTATAAAAAGGTAATAAGTTAAATTTATTTTTACTTAAAATTGTGGAATAATAGCTCTTTTTAATACGAACTTGTCGGTGTTTTAAATTGTCAATATGGCCCTTAAACCAAACGAGCTTCACACGCCTGCCCTAAGGCAACATTCTCTCTCACAATAGACTGGACTGCTGGTGACGGGGTGATCGTGGTTCGAATCCCGGTTGGGTGTACTGAGGGTGGTTATTCCTAAATGGTTTTCCATTCTCTCTCTCTCTCTTTCCCCCTATTCACAAATGCTGGTAGAGTTACCCTGAATTAAAACTTCCTCGTCCCTAACACACATGCGTACAGCCCAAGTAGGTAATAAGATGTGGCAGGAAAATATATATTTACAATAAAAAGGTAAGTGAGTATAAGGAAGGTATCGCTTATTGTAAATATATCCACGTTTGCGTTGGGAGGGAGAAGAAGACTATTGATAAAACATCACCCTTTAGTAAACCTGGTTGAGACTTAGGTCCCTGATCTCTGTGTCCCTGTAATCCACACTCCCTGATCTCTCTGCCCCTATAATCCACACTCCCTGATCTCTGTGTCCCTTTAACCCACACTCCCTGATATTTGTGTCTCTGTAATCCACACTCCCTGATATCTCTGCCCATATAATGCACACTCCCTGATCTCTGTGTCCCTGTAAGCCACACTCCCTGATCTCTGTGTCCCTGTAATCCACACTCCCTGATCTCTGTGTCCCTGTGAGCCACACTCCCTGATCTCTGTGTCCACTGTAAGCCACACTCCCTGATCTCTGTGTCCCTGTGAGCCACACTCCCTGATCTCTGTGTCCCTGTAAGCCACACTCCCTGATCTCTGTGTCCCTGTGAGCCACACTCCCTGATCTCTGTGTCCCTGTAAGCCACACTCCCTGATCTCTGTGTCTCTGTAATCCACACTCCCTGATCTCTGTGTCCCTGTGAGCCACACTCCCTGATCTCTGTGTCCCTGTGAGCCACACTCCCTGATCTCTGTGTCTCTGTAATCCACACTCCCTGATCTCTGTGTCCCTGTAATCCAGACTAGACTCGGCCTACCCATGTTCGGATAACGTGTACGTCACTCAATTATTCTCCTTGATACCTTCAAATCCTGTCCAATCTCTGTGTCCCTGTTACCCGCACCCTTGTGAACACCTCTCTCTCTCTGTCTCTCCTAGTAATCAAATCTCCCTCCTGTTTTCCCTGTCATATTCCGAGAGCCGGACGGAACATTGAACCTATTGCCCGATCTTACTGCCGCTGATTGGAAGTTACGTATCGGAGTTTCACTGGCACATTCTTTAATATGAGATCTGCAACCAACCGGGATATTAGATACACGGTTAAACGGGGGGTTTTCATGATTGCCCAGTATTAGTCTATGTGCACGATTAACCGAGTTATTTAATGCATAATTAACCTCATGAATGCTTGATTAGCCGGGCTATATACACGATTACCCTGATATACACACTTTTAACCGTGGTGTATACATGATCAACTTGTTTATATACACGACTATCCAGCATTCATATATCTATGACTAACCGGGTTATTAATACACAATCAACCCTGGTAGTTAACACACTATCAATCGGGTATGAATACACGATGAACCGGATATTTTATGCACGATTAAATGTTGTATATAATGCATGATTAACCGGAATTAACGGGTTATTCTATAAACTGTTGAAGACACGATTAATCGAGGCATTAGGTGAGCTAAGTACCGAGGTACTATCTATGCACGTTAAACCGGGATTTTAAATAAACGATCAACTGTGTGATACAGTCGGGTAGAAATCGTAAATTTACACGAACACTATTGCACGTGGATCATTTATGACTAAACAGTAATGGAGATAAAGATTTAATACAAGTTCCAAATGCTGAACATTGTTGAAATATTAAATGATATTTGGAAGGGAAAATAAAAGCATTGAAAAGGTGTGCACAAATCTTTATTCTGTCTTAATAGGAACATACTGTAGTTATTATCAAGAAACTTAATCGCTTTGTCCCCCATCGTTACCGTGGCAAATTTCGAGTAATAATTGAAAATACTAATACACTGCACACATTTCTTGTATTTTCCTTTCCATTTTACTCCCATACCTCGCTTGAGCCGGCAGATGAGTTAGGCCTGTTATGATGCACGCTCTTAATTATGTCAATAGACCATTAGTGTACCACTTGGTTGAACACTGTGAAGGCCACTCATCAAGCATTAGGATAGAGCCAGACTTTGCGATCGAGCGAACGCGCGAGCGACTAGAATATAAAATAGAACACATTGGTTGTAATGAGAGATGGCCAGACTGGGCGAGCGAGTGACTAGAATATAAAATAGAACACATTGGTTGTAATGAGAGGTGGCCAGACTGGAGCGAGCGACTAGAATATAAAATAGAACACATTGGTAATTGGTAAGACCATAAACTATATAATAATAATCACCATTAGCGTAGAGAGAGGATGGGGAAACCACAACAATAAATCACTTGTCAAAAACCACCTTCAGTTCACTGAGACAAGATTCGAACCTTTGTCTTATCATCAACAACTATGGAGAGCTATCTACTTATCACGCGCTCACTCGCTCGCCAGTTTATTCACGCAGTCGCTCAGTCGCTCAGTCTGGCCGAACCCTAACTCCATGGCCGATGCTTGAATCCCGGCTGACTGCACTGGATTATCTATTTTCTTAATCTCCTCCCCCCCTCCCCATCAAAAGAGGGTATATTCCTTTAAAATTCTACCTTCCCTAATTCTTGTAGATATGTTGATAACCAGATTGTGTGCTAAGACGCAAACACCAATAGTCACAACTACTATATCAGCTGCGTGTTTGTTTTGGTTTCTTTTGCCCCGTGACTTACTACCCGTTCGGGTTGTGCGCCGATGTACTAATTACACTAATGAGCTAAGGATTAGGAAGGTTTGCATTTTCGTGGAGAGAGAGTGGAAAATCATCTAGGAAAACCACCCTCAGTGCACCCGACCAGGATCGAAAAACTTATCTCCTCGTCTTCGGCAATCTAGTCCATTTGCTAGAGTTGCGGCGTAGAGCATGCGGCTACAGAAGCGGGTTGTTTGGTTGTTGATGAGATTGGATTCCCTAGTTTCCATGGTAACGATGATTAGTCTGTTACCATGACAACTAAATACCGATACAGATAGGCATAGCAAGTACCGCAATACTAGAAATCAAATAAATAAACGGTTTGGCGCGCCGCCCAGACTTTCTCGCTCCTCCACCTAGAAATGGAGACATTTTACTTAAAACTCGTAATATAATATGTTAAAAAAATGAATATACACTTTTTCAAAAATATTATGTTAAAAAAGATCACTACATTACACCGAAGAGCATAAAATAAATAATATACACTGTTACTGAAACATTTAGAAAAGAAACACATCTCAGTCAACCAAAGAGCACACACAACAATCAAAACTCCATTTTTCAGATCTCTATTAAAAAAAAGTTTTTATCCACTTCGGTGGCCTCATAGTCTGAGGTGCTACTCTCGCAATAGACTAGACTGTCAATGATGGACGGATCAAGGTACGAATCTCGGTGGGGTGTACTGGTGGGGCTTTTTCCCAAATGGTTTACCACTCTCCCTCCACGTAAATGTGGGTACACATCCTCTAAATATAAACTTTCTAATCCTTAAAACCACTAGCATAATTAGTTCCTAAACTTATAACCCTAACGGGCAGTAAGACGCGATGCCAATTTTTTTTTATTTTGAGCTCGAAAACTATAGCTATCTCATTAGCACCATATCCAGTTTAGTAATAAAAATAATAAAATTAAATGATTTTTTTACCATTATTAAACTAAAACAAAATCAATAAAAAGTGGACAAGGATCAGTATTTCTTGAAACTATATTATATTATTTTTCCCATGCAAAATATTATTTAACGTTAATGTAATGGGAATCTAATAGCCGAATCTATTATTTAAGTTTTTTAGTAAGGATCTCTCCATCTAGGTATCATATTCTGAAAAATGACACCTGTACATGGGAATCAAACCCAGTACCTTTGGATTAGTACGCCAATGCTCTAACCACTGAACTATCCAGGATTCGTCCCGTTCCTAAGGTCATTCTTCACTCGTATTTTAAGGCAGAGTCTATGATGGACGTGCGGAAATCGTCGGCTACAGATGTGTGATTTTAAAGACTCTGCCTTAAATTATTATAATTATTTAGCACCGCGTCTTACTACCCATTCAGGTTGTATGCAATTACGCTAATGTGTAATGATGGAGTGATTGTGAGATGAAATGAAGGACCTACAGTTTAACGTGGGATCCGAACCACGGTGGAGGCCTGGCATTCCCCACATTCACAAGAATTTGGTAATCAGATAAATCTGTGCCGGTACCAAGGATTGAACCCCGGACCCCAGCACAGAAGTCCAACACCTTACCCCTAGACCACCAGGTCACCCCTCTGCCTTAAAATATGAGTGAACAATGACCCTGGGCACGGGACGATTCCTGTATAGCTCAGTGGTTAAAGAATCGGCGTACTATGCCAAAGGTACTGGGTTTGATTCCCGTGTCCAGGTTTCAATTTTCAGATTAATGTAATAAACTAATTAATTTGGTTTTATTCTTATTTTATAACATAAGCTTACTATATATACATTTTATTTAAATCTCAAAGATTTGTGGGATGGTTGTAGAGGAAAGATGGCTGTCAGGAGGTTTGTAGCTTTTATAGGGTTCCATGGGATAAAATAGTTAAAGACCACTGGTGTAGATAATCCCCCCCTCCCCAAATAAAACCAGGGGAGCCCTATGTAAACCGTAAATACCTAGTTCTAGCCCGATCGATAGGTTGGTTTCGGCTCTAGGTCGAGATACAGACAGACAGACAGACAGAATCGTGAAAACAACTTTCTCTAGGTTTCAAGGGCTCATGAAATGTCAACATCCATTATAATCTGTAATTCTCTTTCTCTGACGATCACATTACTTCCTCCCTCTATGGGATCGCAAAAAGGGTTTTCAATGGAAATGCAATGTGTAGAGTGAGTGTGTTTGTGTGTTTCAGTAGCTACGCGTGCTCCTGTTTCCCAGGCTATTCAGGCAGTGACTGTGGTCAGGGACCACTCTGTATACCAGGGAACCATGTGTGTCAGAAGACTGCTTCCTGCAGGTAAGTCACCATGTGTCAGAAGACTGCTTCCTGCAGGTTGGGTACCATGTGTGTCAGAAGACTGCTTCCTGAAGGTAAGTCACCATGTGTGTCAGAAGACTGCTTCCTGCAGGTAGGCCACCATGTGTGTCAGAAGACTGCTTCCTGAAGGTAAGTCACCATGTGTGTCAAGAAAACTGCTTCCTGCAGGTTGGGTACCATGTGTGTCAGAAGACTGCTTCCTGAAGGTAAGTCGCCATGTGTGTCAGAAAACTGCTTCCTGCAGGTTGGGTACCATGTGTGTCAGAAGACTGCTTCCTGCAGGTAAGTCAACATGCGTGTCGAAAGACTGCTTCCTGCAGGTAGGATACCATGTGTGTCAGAAGACTGCTTCCTGCAGGTAAGTCAACATGCGTGTCGAAAGACTGCTTCCTGCAGGTAGGATACCATGTGTGTCAGAAGACTGTTTCCCACAGGTAAGTCGCCATATGCTTACCTGTGACGGTTAGGCTGGGGCTCAAATACCGGTTCAAGTCACTTTTCTCACATAATATGTTGTTTCACTCTCTCTTTACTCAAATTATGGTACATTACCTTTAAAGTACAGTTGGGTCGAATCCAATATTTATCGAATTCAAAGCTTAAACTTTTTTCAAAAATCAAATACAAATTCGAATCTTTAAAACTTTAAAAATGTACAATTTTTAGTTAAAGAGAAAGTATTTAAAATGTAATTCTAATAAAGGTGCTTGGTAGCATAAACAAATTATATTTTGTTTGTTATTTATATTAAATTGCATCATAAACAATAAAGAGAACATTTTTTCGGTAAATTAATTATAGAAATATTTATTTTTTTGTAATTTGGTTACTCTTCCACCTACACAAGTTTAACTAATTCAATTATTTTTAATAATTACTAAAATTACTACGTCAAGCCAATGTCTTCGTATTTGTATTCGAGATAGTTTTTTGAGATGTTTACATATATCGAATCTCTCGTTTCCAATTGGATCCTCTTCTCTTTCCCATCAGCGTTTTTAATATTCGAACAGTCCTGTTGGTTAGTGGGAACTGTAAGACGCCGTGAAGAAATTTCTAGAACTTATATTATATTTTAAGCACAGGTTGTATGAATTCTTATGTCCTGAACACCACTTTGGTTGTCTCTCTCACATTTGAAATCAGCGTGTGCGGGAAGGGAATAGGTGAGTATCTGTAACTTTTGGAGGGGAGTGCGCCATTATTTGTTTGGACTGTTTTATATTCTTTCTTAGGCCTTACGGCAATTTTATTTAAATAATGAGCAGGGCCGGATTAAGGGGTGATCCAGGGGGGGAAGGGGTTCATGTTCCCGGGCCCCAAGCTTAAAGGAGATACCAAGGATACCCCGCACATTAAATGTTATATTGATTCATTTATTTAACTAACATATTTGAAACTAACAAAATATAAGACTGCCGGTAGGTGGTGACACTTGGAGTGAGAAATGTTGGGTCTAGTTTGTAGAACGCCCGTCACAGGAGGAGAAGGGCTGGCGCTAGCTATTATTGGGTGGCTCGCCTCCTCCACCACTCCGTGACAGAAATCCTGACTACGTTCTGTGTTGGATAAAAATAATCTAAATTCCTTAGTTATTTTATCAATGGAAAGTGACATAACACGACGGTGGTCTTTTGATCAAGTTGTGTCAAAAATTGCAATATTGGGATAATTGGGTCTGTGAGATTCTGTTTTTAGCACCACGTCTTTCTCCCCATTCGAGTTATACACATAGGCCTGTGTATTAAATGTGTTAGGGAAAGTGAAGGTTGAATTAAGAGGAAGTGCACTTGTATTTGCGTGGAGGGAGAGTAGAAAACAATTTAGGAAAAATCCCCTTCAGAACACCCGACCGGGATCGAACCTCTATCTCCCCGTTATTGGCAGTCTAGTCTATTGCGAGAGTAGTGCCTTAGGCGATGTGACCACCGAGGTTGGTGAGAAATGTTAGCATTGGTGTTTGTTTATCTCGGACCACTTCTCCTACCTCAATTGGACTTGGCACAATTGGCGCTCGGTAATTAGTGAAACCTTCTTCGAGCCCCTGGCTGATGGTCACATTTTGGGCTCAATTAGGGTTCACCCTTGATAAAATACTAAATGAAAACATGTTTTTCCTTTCAACCATTTCATGATTACTTTTATCAGAGGTGATATTTGTTGTCAGCCCAACAAGCACCTGCATGAAGTGGTGGTGAAGATAGATAAGCAGATGTCTTGTTGCTTGTGTGTTTAGTTCGTGCGTAGCTCCATCACCATTGTCCCCATAAGGCCACTTAGGCTCTTCATCACCAATCCATCCAGATCCAACTAAAACCTAGACTGGCCTTAAAAACATCATTTTAAACTTAGTTCCTTTCATCACCAATCCATCCAGATCCAACTAACACCTAGAATAGCCTTAAAAACATAATTTTAAACTTAGTTCCTTTCATCACCAATCCATCCAGATCCAACTAAAACCTAGGATGGAATTAAAAACATAATTTTAAACTTAGTTCTTTTCATCACCAATCCATCCAGAATCACCTAAAGCCTAGAATAGCCTTAAAAACATAATTTTAAACTTGGTTTCTTTTATCAGCGAAACATTTCTAGCCCTCTAAGACCTAAAATGACCTAATAAAAACATAATTTGACTTAGTTTATTTCTGCACGCATGGATTCCATTAAATGTATTTTCTGTTTGAGCAGGGAACAATAGCCACAAACCAAAGAGGATAAAATCCTCAATGAATAAAATGCTTTCAAGAGCTTTCTGTGAATGTGATTGAGAATTAAATCCTGACAGATTTGTTCAAACATCTTTTTTTCACTTTATTAGGTTGGTGGTTGGAGCTTCGTTATGTGTTTATATATTTTAAAATATCACTGTTGATTTTCAGGCAAGTTAAGAGATACATTATGGCCTGATAACATAAACACTTTGAAGAACATATAAAGGATTATAAAAAAAACGAACTTCAAACTGTCTAATATTATAAATAACCCACTTCTGCTTTGCCAGTGACGTGTTCGATTTTCGGGTTAGTATGATGGTGGCTTTTCTTAAATGCATTATCAATAATTCTCCCTACATGTAAATGCGGGTACATTTCCTCTATATTATTTCATCCTCATTCACAGACCCTAAGCATAATTAACTTATTTGTGTATAGCCCTAATGGGTGCTAAAACAAAGAACAAAAAAATAATTTAAATGATTTAATTGTATTCATTATTTATGGAATAATTATTTTTTAACGTTTTATGAGAAGGTGTGGTCCTAAAAAGTGGTTGAATTTTAAGGTGGAAAAGAAACCAATATTTAGTAAAAAAAAGTCCTAAGAAACTATCCAACGTTAAAGATGACAGTGTAGAAAAAGTTTTAAATTAATTTATAGAATGTTCGACACTTTAACTCAGTCGGTAGTGCATATGACTACTAAACTAAGGGTTCTGGGTTCTGGGATCGCCTCCCAGAATGACCAAAAGATCTATCATCGGTAAAATTTTGATTTCCCCGTTCAACGTGAAGAATTAAATGGTCGGAGATTGGGTGTTGTGTTTGTGCTAGATTTAAGTTAGTTTATATGTCGTGTGCGGATATAATCATTCGGTTCAGAAAGTGCATGTTAAATACCTAGAAGAAAATAGAAAAAAGAAGTTACAGTTCCCGCAATTTTTGGATTGCCTCAACAAGTTTTTATCACAAGGGTTGGCTACATCTAAATCCTAAACCAACCCCTTGATTTTAGAGAGCAAAAAGTTTAACACAAAAGTTTAGTGGGCAGTGCAGCCCCTTACCCCTCCCCACTGTCCAGACTAAAACATGTTCCAAAGAGGGCGCCGGGCCGTCGGCAACCCACAAGACAGCAAACAACTGACTGTCTTACGGCGACTTGGATATGTCCGGTCATGTCAACGCTTTTAACAAAACAACTAGATATAAAACTAGCCACGGGAAGCACGTAAAATGAGATTCATGGGGGAGTAAAATTAAAATATTTGACAGGTTTAGCTAATAATATTAAGTACCTCGTAAAAAAAAAAGACAGTCTTCATAGATTTTATGGCAAGATTATCTCCCTTGGTCAAAAGATCCTGGTTTGGGCCCACGTAATGTCAAATATAATATATTATTTGATTAAGTGTTTGCCCTATCAACCCACTTGGTTAGAATTAATATATTATGAGGTTTGTATAGATTTGTTTGTGGGTTACCTGTCATCCTGCTGGTTAAAATTAATATTTTAACAGGACTTTATTAATTTGTTTGTGGGTTTGACCCGTCAGCCTGCTTGGTTAAAATTATTATATTAGGGAAATTATTTGATTTAGGGTTTGACCTGTCAGCCTGCTTGGTTAAAATGAATATTTTAGGGGATTTTATTAATTTGTTTATGGATTTGATCTGTCAGCCTGCTTGGTTAGAATTAATATTTTAGGGGATTTTATTAATTTGTTTACGTATTTGACCTGTACACCTACTCGGTTAAAATGATTATATTAGGGGAATTATTTGTTTATGGGTTTGACCTGTCAGCCTGCACTGTTAAAATTAATACTTTGGGGGGGATTTTATTAATTTGTTTATGTGTTTGAGCTGTCAGCCTGCTGAGTTAAAACGAATATTTTAAGGGGATTTTATTAATTTGTTTATGTTTTTGACCTGTCAGCCTGCTCAGCTAGAATGAATATTTCAGGGGATTTTATTAAATCGTTTATGGGTTTGACCTGTCAGCCTGTTTGAATAGAATGAAGATATTAGGTTTTTTTATTTGTTTAGTGGCTTTTGTATGCTTTTTTTTTAGAATATTGATATAAAGTTGTTTCTATTTGTTAGTAGTTTGATCCGATGATATGACTAGTTAAGAGAGCTATAATCAGATTAAGTGTTTTTTATTTGCTCGTTGAGTGGTTGTAAAATCTGTTTGGGT
The DNA here is from genome assembly GCA_902151445.1 of Timema monikensis. Lineage (NCBI taxonomy): Eukaryota > Metazoa > Arthropoda > Insecta > Phasmatodea > Timematidae > Timema > Timema monikensis. The sequence continues at coordinate 17,295 of CABFVZ010002827.1, forward strand.
TTTATTTTTGGCTAATTTTAAAAGTATAACGAGCACCTCACCAGATTTAAAATTGGAAAAATCCACTCATTTAAAACTCGCTTCAGTGGTAGAATGGTCTAAGCTCTTAAGACACCACATTTACCAATACCTGAATCATCGTTGGTGGAGAGGTCGGGGTTTGAATCACTCTACCTTCTCTCTACCTTCTGGAGTTACTTAAAACATGCACGGTTACACTTATAATATTTATATTTAGATTAATTAAAACAAATTCTAAATCTTTTGTAAGCTCTCACATATAAATATTAATTAGAAAAGAAGAAAATTTAATGTTCTAGAAGATTAATTACGAATATGATAAATTTAGTTTGTTGTCTTTTTACACTGTTTATTGAACGTGCCACCCCTACATTTATTTAAACCTCCCTTTTCGTTTCTTTTAGCTCACGTTTTAGAATAAAATGTAGAACATCTTGCCTTCCAAGTAGATCGGTAATTGTTGTTTATCTCCTCCTGCTCCTAGACTCTAACATCTCTACGTAGTCTATTTTGTACAGATCTGACAGATATTTATTCCATTTCATGCCAGACAAACCTTTTCTGCAATTCAAATTAAAACAAATACTCGATGAGTTTTTGCGTCCCTGCATGGGATGGAGGGGGTGGGGGGGGGGGTAAATTTGCATCATCAGGAAACTTTGCTCGTGTAACTAAGACGAGAGATAGATGTATTACGTTTTACTTAAGACGTCTTCTTTAGATATGTTCTAATTGAAACTGTCATGATTTTTTAATTATTTTCAAATCTGATTACGATTATTATATTATTTTAAAGGTTGATTTTTTTTTATTCCCAATTCCACTTCCTCAATATTTACAGTTTCAATATTTTCCCCATGTATCCGATTTCACATTTAATACAGGGTGTTCGGAAACTCATGGTCAAACCTGCACATTTAGCTTATTTGAACCAAAAGTAATACAAATTCCCTGTACATTTACATCCGGAAAACTATGCTAATACCATTAAATTGAGTTCAAAGTTTCGGCGTAGAGCACCGGGATAGCAAAGATGTGCAAGTATGTGTGTACAACAGGTTGTATAGGAGTTAGGCGCGTGACACTAAACACCTCGACATCTTGGAGGATGGCAGCATAACATATTACAGTCAATAGTAAACACACATTCCATCTAGAAATGGGAATACTTTCCGAGTATCATCATTCTCGGTCTTCATCACATGCATTATTACATGTGCATTGTGGAGTACCATGCGCCTAATTCATATGCAACATTTTGTACACGCATGCCTACACAGCTTAGCTATACAATCACTGTAAGTTAAGATAAGATTTCAAAATATGATAATGTATTTATGTTTAGCTCAGAGTTTTTTTATTATTAGCTACCTGTTCAGGTTATATACATATATAGGCCTACTGATCATGAATAAGAGCTTGGGAAGAATAAGGTTTAATTTAGAAGAAGATTACCCGCATTTGCGTGGAGGGAGAGTGGAAAACAACTTTGGGAAAAACCTCAGTACACCCGACCGAGATTCTAACTCCAATCTCCCTTTCATCGGCAGTATAGTCTATTGCAAGAGTGGCGCCTTAGACTATGTGGCCACTGAAGAAGGTTCAACTAGTTTTAAAGATATGACATTAAAACAAAAACTATAAATTCTCAAATAAACCTAAAAATAGTCTTACATTGCCACAAAATTATTTTCCATCTTGAAGTGGTTTTATTGTAAACTATTTTTTTATTGCCTACACTTGTATATATTTTGTTTATTCACGGAAATAGTCAGTTGTAAACTTCCTTCCAGGATGTAAACTAAAATAGTTCGTTGATGCAAATGTTTATCTATAATAAACAACAAGAAAAGGTTTCCCAAGTGAATATAGTAGAATTCGTGTTTTTACTCGTCAGCTGAAGAGGGGAAGTGTTATCGGGAGACAAAAGGCCTCGCAGGATGAACTGCTCATTTTATTCTCTCTCTTTCTAGTTCGTATATTGGCATCTAGAGTGTGATAGTGCTTAGAGTGTGTAGAGAAGATGAAACCCACTTAGCTAAGTATCTTCCAAATCACCAAGTAGGCAACGTCGTTAAGGGTAAGTTAATTTAAAATGTGATAATTATTTCCTTAGAATGAAAACTGGACGATAGTGGCTTGTTGCCTCAAGTAGTTGAAGCGTAAAGAATCAAATTAAGCTAGTGAGCAGTTCGCGTAATGACGAGTCTTGACTTCATTTACTCTCCTGTAACAGAAAGGTACAGCCGCTTTATCTGCTCATGTGGACTAATACCACCTTTCTGACACCATCTTAAAGCACCATTCTGAAAACGGCCTTTCAATGTTTTATTTGCTTTTCTGTCTCATTCTCTGGTTCGTTCCTAACGATGTAATCCTCATCAGACCAAACATCTAGTTTGTTTTTGCAGCAACAGTGAGTTCAAGGTTCGAGTCCCGGAAGATTGTACTGAGGGTATTTTTAATAGCGTATCTATTACGAAAATTCGGGTGCATTTTCTCTAAACTCTATTTTCCTCGTCTTTCTCACAATGAAATATTTTTTTATTTTTTATTTTTTATTTTATTTAGCACCGCGTCTTACTACCCGTTCGGGTTATATGCTTAAATACTAATTACGCTAATGGATTAGGAATTGGGAAGGTTGAATTTAGAGGAAGTGAACACGCATTTTCATGGAGGGAGAGTGGAAAACCATTTAGGACCC
>CABFVZ010002827.1:20116-35805 GCA_902151445.1 Timema monikensis
GACCGAGATTCGAACCTCGATCTCTCCGTCCTTGGCAGTCGAGCTCAACATAACTAGCGCGTTAGTTAACTACGCCACCGAGGTGGGTCACAATGAAGTAATTAAATGATTATAACCCATACTTGATGTCTTATTTGAGGTATTTAATGTGTAACTTCTGAACCAACTGATGATATCATCACACGACTTACAAACTAACTAGAACATACACAACACCCAGCCCCCGGCTGTTAATAATCATCACTGTAAAAGAGGGTAATCCACATTTCACCAATAATATATATTTCTGCCATTGATGAAACAGAACCCGGGACCTTTAACTCTGTAAGCAGACACGCTACCGACTGAGATAAGGTGTAGGACAACGAGATGTTTATGCACTCATGTTAACGATGTTGTTATCATCATTTGTTAAATTAAATAATTAATTATAAAACAACTAATACGAACATAACAAAAACTACTATTTTGAATTACTACATAACATTTGAAAATTGTTTTCTTTTCAATTTATTGTAGTTAGTCGTTAACGCAAAGCTATATGATGGGATTTTGACATACTAACATTCTAGCTTTTTATACTGGTACGAAAGACAAAATAAAAATCCACTCTTAAAAAGATATTACCTACTTACTTTGGATTGTAGGCCTCGAATGGTTGTGGATGTTTGAGATTGGCTTGTACGCCATTATTAAGTTACAGGGGTACGTTATCATTCGCATCAAATATTCGATATACACAACGGAAATTGGGGAAATAAAGTTCTCTCTTTTTGTAAACTTTCCTAGAGATGTCTTCAACAGACAGAGATAGTAGGGCATTAAAAAAAACTCCAACATAAAATATGTAGGCTAGCCAACTTTATCAAAATATTACTACATTGTGTATCGTCCCATTGTCAAAACTAACACCATCTGTCAAAAAGGTGCAGATTTAGTGCTTCCTTCCTTGACATATGAATACATGAAAGTGTATCTTGAGGTGAGAAATGTATCAAGAGACACTGAAGAGACACGACTCTTAAATGTTTATACTATTGTCTGCAGACAGTTCGGCTCCAAGGTGGTCTACTGTAGTTCCCACTGTCGCGGAGGGAACTGCACAACAGACGAAAAAGGTCGAAGAAGCTCAGGTAAGAGTCTGAACTGCGCGGGGATCACCCGTAAGACGTGTTTATCTATGTGTGAGGTAATACAAGTATTAAGAGCGTGAAAGTACTCGAAAATTAGAGTTCGAGTTTAGTTTTAGCAGCTGCTATGACTCGATTCAAAGATTTTTACTTAAGTCGAAAAATTTGAGGACTCGAAATTTATGATCTTTTCCTTGAAAGCTCATAGCTTAATTTTTTTTTTTTTTTCAATTCTAAGTTATAATTATAACAAAATAAAGTCCCTCAATATTTCCTTTTGTCCAGTTGAAAAAACTGTAATCTACAATTTAATAATATAATAATATTTAGCACCGCGTCTTACTACCCATTCGGGTTATACGCTTTAAGTACTAATTACGCTAATGAATTAGGAATTTGTAAGGTTTTATTAGAGGAAGTGAACCCGCATTTGCGTGGAGGTAGAGTGGAAAACTATTTAGGAAAAACCACCCCCAGTTCACCCGACCGAGATTCGAACCTCGATCTCCCCGTCCTCAGGAGTCGAGCTAAACACGACAAGCGCGTTAGCCAACTACGCCACCGAGGCGGGTGTAATCTACAATTATATGAAATTTATCTAAAAGTTCAAATTTGTGTAACAATAAATATTTTAACAAAAAAATTTAACTCTATAAAATATATGTTTGTACTTATTTATGGTTTATGCACGTGTATAATAAAGAAATTCAACTTAAATTATGTATTGTGCAAATATTGCTTCTTAATAAGTTACTCAAACTCAAAAACAACTCGTTTTCATTCTAACTCAACTCTGAAGTCTACTCACCTAATAACTAACACACACTTAATAGATATCAATGTCTTCACTTTTAAATGACCGAGCATAGCGAGGTCCTGTTTTAACTTGGCCATTTATAATTCAATATTTATGTTTATTCCAAGATAACTATCAAATGTCTTGATCAAATTTAACGAGATTCGGAGAGGACATTCTTTGAACCTAGGCCGATTAACTTAAGCACATGATTTTTCTATCTGGTCATTTGTTTCAATATGGTGGCTGCTCCAAATCTGTTTGGTTTAATAGACGTGGATAGTTGTTATTCTCTATAAATATAATTTACTTTTAATTATATGATATCCATTTGTTTTCTGTCTAACTTGGTATCAAAGTAGAAATACCAACTTGAAATCCAAAGAGAAATGTTAAAAGAATAGTAACTATTTGAACAGGAAGGGAATGAGATCTACTATTCGCAGAACTACTAGTTTACGTTAATCGATACATTTATTTATAATTTTAAGGCTCTTGATTTCATAAAGAGTTGTTGAGATCTCTATAAAAAGCTTTTGAGTTGTAGATCTACATGTAAATCACAAAACATCTTATCTCTCGATGAGCTTTGATAAATTATCTGTGATTTGGACAAGCAATAAAGGTTATTTTTGACCTTGCTTCGATGATTAATATAATAAAAACAATAGAAAAATACTATGTTAGTCCATATGACACCATTTTCCACAGTTCATAAATCGTAGCAATTATGTCATGTTCTTATCGTTACTACAGTCTTAACATTACGTTTTACCTTTGAATTTCAAGTTGAAATATCTCCTGTAATTTATCCTTTGACTTCAGGTTAAAATATCTCCTATATATTTTCTTGGATTTAAAGTTGTAATATCTCCTGTAATTCCTAATTCTATTTGAATTTATATTTTTCCTATGTGAAGGTGATCAAATTAGATAAAAACAAATTAATACTCTATTAAATAGTACATTATATTAATAGAGAATAACTGTTAATCACATGGATTAAGACGTCAGTCTCTCAATAGACTAGACTACAAATGACCGGAAGATCGGTGTTCAAATCTCAGTCAGGCGTACTGAGGTTTTTCTTATATGTCTTTTCACTGTACCTTCATACAAATGCAGGTACTTATCCTTTAAAGCTAACCTTACTCATCCCTAACACATAGTAATTATCATATATTTGTATAAACCTGACGGGTAGTGAAACGCGGTGCTAAAAGCTATCATCATCATCATCATCATCATCTCTTTCCAGCCTGTGTCCGGGTCAGTTTAGTAAAATGCCTTCATCTTCCTCTATTCTTCTACCACTCTTCCTCCTTTAATTTATTCCATTCTTCTCCTCTCACTTGGACACTTTTTGTTATCTGCTCTGCACATCTCTTTCTCGGCCCCTCTTGCGGTCTTTTTACAAACATTTTCTTCGGCACCCTCTCTTTTTTTCCATTTTCATAACATGCCCATTCCATCTCAGTCTTTCTTCCTCTAAAAACAAAAAAGTACCTCACCAAGGTAGGTTGATTATATATTTATTAATTTAAGGTTGTAGTTTAACATTTTAAATGTCTATACATAAAAATTATCTAGTCCTAGCCATTGTTGTTAAAACATAATAAATATTGTATTCCTGCGAATGTTTTCAGATTGCGAGTCCGATAAGTGCGTACCGAAATGTTCCCTCCATCTGGGTGAGACAGATTTTTGTTCGTGTGACAAGAGCTTACTTGTGGCGACGGGTAAGTGGATATATATGCACTCGAAATAACAAAAAAATAATAAAATCAAGGTTCCTCTTCATCACGTCATATTATGTCGCACAGTGATTCAGTGGCTCGTGTCAAATTATGTCAAGATGTTGTCAATGTCATGTTATATTACATTACATACTACGGTCGAAAACCAGGTGTTGGTTTCGTCGTGGATATGGTGGGCCATTTGCAATATTTCTTGACATACTTTGTCATTTATAATAAAATATTATAAAAAGATTGGTATACATTTTTTAAAAATATATATTGAAATATGAAAATCTGTAGATAAACTATTGACAAAAGAAAATTATATATACATATTTAATGTATGTCATTTGACAATGAGGACTCGCAATGGCTAAATGCTTACACAATAGTGGAATTAGGAAAAAAATAAGCAAATATCAACTAATTAATTTGAAACTGAGGGAAGAAAGGCCACCCAAGGAGGAAGAAATGTGGGAATAATCCAATGCACAAAGGTGATATCTTCCTTTCTACTGGCTTCTAGTGTCGAAAGTCTCTCTCTCTCTCTCTCTCACACACACACACACACACATTTAAACGTAAATATAGCTCGGAAGATGTCACCTTTGTGTATTGGATTCTTCCCACACATTTTTTCCTCTTTCCCTAAATGAGGTTTCTTAACTCAATTTCCACTTAAATTTGTTTATAGCTGCTTACTTTTATCAAATTCAACTAAGGTATAGAATTTTAGGCTATCTTAGTAATTAAGCTTTGTTATAAAATCCCAACAAGCATCAACTATTTTTAATAGCAATGGAACTCCATACTTTGTAATTTGTGTGGGATTATAATTATTCATGTGAGATGAATAGTTTGAGTTAAGAATATTATGATCTTTATTGGTTGTTAATATTATCAATTATTAGTTTTGTGTGACTCAACTCTTAATTAGGAAAGAAATTGGATGATTATCTCTATTAACTTTATCGAGACATAGAATCTACTATTCGAATCATAGTATTCCCGATATTTTTGATACTAGATTGTTTGAGTATTAATATTTCTAGTCTTAATAGTTTGAGCTTCGATTTTTTGAATCTCAATACTTCTTTAATCTCTTGAGTTTCGATTCTTCGAATCCCGATAGCTCAAATCTCGATAGTTTTAATCTCGATAGTTCAATTCTCAATAATTTGAAACTCTACTGTTCAAATCTCGATATTTTAAATTTCGATAGTTCAAATCTTGATAAATTGAATCTCCATAGTTCTAATATTACAGACTGAGTCTCGATCACTTGAGTTTTGATTGTTTGAGGTGAGAAGGAAATGAGAGGTATTTAACGTACACTTTCTTAACTAACTGAGTATACAAGTATACGGCTTGTACGCTAACTTTAATCTAGAACGGGCACACTACCCATCCCCCAGGCCATTAATTTATCACTAAGAAATAGGGAAACCCACAATTATTCACCAATGTTACATTTTTCAGCCATACCTCGACCTAAGTGTTATTAAAATTGCATTGTTTTTTTTTCTATTGCCTGTCTGTAAAGGGGGAAAAAAAGTTGTTTAATCTCTTTACGACCTTAAATAAGGTTTTTAATTACCTTTGCTTGTCTAAAAAGTGTTTTTATTAGAAAGCCCATAGTTTTTGTTACTGCTTCACCTTCACAAGTTTGTTCAAAATAACTTGTTTTTAACCTCATTCTCACAAATAATATTAGCGCACGCGTAAACCCGGATAATTCCCGCACCAAATCCTTTAATCGGCTCCTCCCTAATTACTACATCAGACCACTGCCCTCAAATTATATTAAAGTCGGCCAGTAATCAGTCAGACGGGACGGGACGGATTACGCAGCCCACAGAATATAAAAAGGCGGTAGGAAACAGTTGTTTTTTACTGAGCAGTGAAATATTCATGGTACCTTGCCCTCTACATAAAGGCCATTCTAATTGGGTAAGGTGTTTATGTTGTTTTTAAAAAGGTTGACCATTTCAGTTGAGTTTGGTCGACTAGTTCTACAAAATATACTAGACTATTTTATTTTGAACATTTACTTTTCTTACATTCTCAGAGGAAGAAAAATAATTAAGTTATAATATTATTTTTTAAACCGCGTCTTACTACCCATTCGGGTTGTACATGTATATACTAATTATTCTAATAGGTTAGGGATTAAGAAGGTTGAATTTTGAGAAAGTGTACTCACATTTGCGTAGAGATAGCGAGTGAGAAACCAATTAGGAAAAACCACCCTCAGTTCACCCGACTGGGATCGAACCATGATCTCCCTGTCATCGGCAGTCTAGTCTATTATGAGAGTAGCGCCTCAGACCATGTGGTCATCAAAGCGGGTAAATACAAATATGTCTTGAACATCAAAGATCGTGGGACCTATTGTTATTATCATCCTCTTTTTTTTTATCACCACGTCCTATTTCTTGTTCAGTTCTTGCACTTATATGATTATTACTCTAATGGGGTAGGGACGAAAAAGGAAGTATCTTAGAGGTAATATACCAGCATTTGCGTAGAAAGGGAGTGGGAAACCACGTAAAAAAAACCACCCTTAGTATACCCGATCGGTATATCCCCTTATATCCCCTTCATCAGCAGGATTCTTAGTATTGATCCGCTTTGGTGGCCACATGATCCAAGGCGTTACTTTCACAATATACTGGACTGTCGATAAGAAATAGATTGGGGTGAAAATCTCGGTCGGGTGGTTACTCCTAAATGGTTTTCCACCCTGTCCCCAAGCGAATGCGGTCACACTTCCTCTTAATCCAACCTTCCTCATCCATAGCTTACTATCTTACCCAAATTGGTAGTAAGACGCGGTGATAAAAAAAATACTTGCCTGATTTGGTTGACATTATAATTTTTTTTTACCTGAAATGGAGTTTTCTGGATGTTTGTGATTGACTTGTAGATTCCCTAACACATGTCTCCACATTGCAACACGTGTCTGAGTTTTATTAAATTAAGTCTAGTGGGTGGTGTGGAAGTAAAATGAGGAGGGGAGGGGAGCTAGTGAGTTTGAAAGCACGGTTGACATTAATTCATGTCGTTGTTACGGAATACCAGCTCCCGCGATACGATTATCCTTACTTCTCTTCTACCAACGGCTTGGAAAATTTTTCGGATGTGGTGGGGGAGGGGGAGGGGGGAGGGGACGGGGGGCTAAGGGAGGAAAGAGTGTGTGGCTGCCGAGGATCGTAAATTTAATTAACTAGGAAAGTAAAATTTATGGCCAGAATAAAGCCAATAAATTATATCCATCGCCCACCCTTGCTTCCTAAAAGTTACCTATGAAGAACCAAAACGGAAGTTCGGTCATATTCGTTGATGAAATTACTGTTCGAACAATTTGATACTTTGGAAGTTTTATTTTTACAAACCGTGTCTTACTAACTCCCTGGTAATTTTTCTATCACCGCATCTCACTCCCCATTCACGCTATAATCTTGTATATTAATTAAGATGGTAAGTTATGGATGAGGAAGTTTGAATTTAGAGGCAGTGTACCCGCATTTACCTAGAGAGATAATGAACACTAATTTAGAAAATAATAACCTTCAGTAAACCCAACCAAGATTTGAACCCAGACTTTCCCATGGGTAAAAACCACACTTAATAATCTTGATGTTTATTCCGTGTGGCCCATCACTTGGGTAGGCCAGGACAATTAGTTTCCTACCTTATCTGCAGCGAGATCTTCATTTCAGCCAAATTCACCTTTCCCGTACTAGTTTATTTGTATTTTATTTTTTATCCAACCCCGCGTCTTACTAACCGTTCGAGCTATACGCTTAAGTGCTTATTACGCTAATGGGTTAGGAATGAGAAAGGTTGAATAAAGAGAAATTTAACCCACATTTTCGTATAGGGAGAGTGGAAAACAATTTAAGAAAAGCCTCCCCCCAGTTCACCCGAGTGAGATTCAAACCTCGATCTCCCCATCCTCGGCATAGACGAACACAAAACGAAACACAACACAACATGAAACAAGCGCCTTAGCTAACTACGCCACCGAGGCGGGTTCCCTGTCCTGGCTATACATCATTTACAAGGATATTACTTATACTATTAATAAATACACTGGAATATTATATACATAATTAACAGCTAGATTAGTTGCATGATTAACCGGGGCAGTATACAAATGGATTAATCGGAATATTGCATACATTATTAACAGGCGTGTTTGGCACACGGTTAACAGGAATATGTTATGCTCGTTTAACCGGGATATTAATTACAGAATTAATGGGGATATTTTGTATATGATTATTACTAACCGGGATATTTGGTGTATTGTTAATAAGTATTATAAGGTTAAACGGGTTATTAGATATAATATTACGCTTTAACCAGAAAACGGGTTTCCACACTCGTCACCTGACAACAAGGATATCAAACTAATTTTAATGAGTTTTCCCTCATTTTAAAATAATTATTTTTATATTTTGTTGTATTTTTTTCAAAATATGGTAAAATTGTTTCACTGGTCTCGATATTCTCCTATTTTTCTAAAATATAATACAGATATCCAAAATATGATTCAGCGTCTGTTTCGAGCTTATAATAAGTTAGTTGCTATCCGGGGAAAATGTAGGTGTTATCCGGGGCATGAGACCAACTCTTCGCTGTTGACATTGTGTTTGTTTCTAGACAGGGCGCGGTACCAAGGCACAATCAGGCTAGCCAACTTGACAGCCGTCAGGGATATTTTCCGTCGCTCAACTCGCTCCCTGCAGATATTCCTGGAGAAGCAGGTGAGTATTACGTCTTTAGCACTGTTACTTAACTGTGACGTCACGGCCAGTAAAGGTAGGATTTCACATATTTATGTATTTACGTTTCATTCGGAGAGCTTTAAATAATTCATACAACATTGAAACAATAACCAAAATTGTTGTATAATTATATAAATACTCTTATATTGTTACAAAATTATTATTTTGATTTTGAAGAATTATTGTTTAAAGCTTGCCTACAACTCAAGCTATTTGGGTGATTAACAAGAATCTCCTTTAAGCGTCTTCCTACAAGGATTTAGATTAAAAATATCCGTAAAAGCGAATGTCTATCTGGAATATGAAATGGGAAAAAAAATACCGTTTGAAATGCAAATCAATGGTGTACAGGTGCAAATAGTAAAGTAAGTGTTTATACTCGTCAGTGGAGAAGGGAAAGTGCTATCAGAAGGTAAACTAGAGGCCTCGCTAGGTGGGTCTACTCTAGTGATGGGTCGTATGTGAGCGAGTCATTCAAATTGAACAACTCTTGCACGAGAGCTGTGAACGAGAGACTCTCGCTCCGCGAAAGAGAGTTGTTCACGCCACCATTACACACTACATCACACGTCTGATCCATTGGCCACACTTCTACCCACATTTATATTATTACTTGTACAAAATAAACGTATGCACGTCAGTTGTACATTTAAATCAAGAACTTAGATCAATTAAATTAAATAGGCCTATTACCCTAAATATTAGGCCCTACCACAAGGATGCATCAGGCACCGATCCCCCCTTTTCCCCTGATCATTACTTTGTGTCCATGTGACACTTTACGGGAGACATCGTGCATTAGTTTGATGTTTCTTTACATTTCTTCTTTTCACTCATACGCTATTATTATCTTTATCTACTCTCTTTATATTTTCGTTCAATGTTCGGTTTAGTTTAGCTAGTCTTGGCTATTAAAGCATCGCTTCTTCACTATTTCCAACCGCCTTTCTTCGTTGAGCTTAGAGATTTTTTGTCATTCCCGACTCTTCTGTCGTTCTTCGTTCGTAACTACGAAAAAAAAATCAGCTATTGGTGTTTATTATCGTTACTAGATTACAGCACTGCCTATAATATTAAACTATTTTTATTAACATAAATCGACATAATCATGTGATTTGGACACTAAAGACTATATACTAAGATTAATTATTATAAGTAATATTCGTAAGTAGTAAAATTAAAGAATCAAACACAATAAGCTTCGGATAAATTACACATAAATCCAGTGGCGTGTGGTGAATATTTTTCTAGGGTACGCTATCAAGATTTTTTAAATGTGAACATTAAATATTATGTTAAATATATTAAGGTACATACCTTATTTGTAATTGGGCTGGATTCTTCTATTCTGCTTAGCAAATTCCTCAATCACGAAATCGTAAAGCTGCGGATTTTGTATTAATTGTTGTATAACTTTTTTCAATGGATAACACTGATAAGTTTGAGAGCTTCTCTTGGCCTTGTGAAATGCGTACATATTTTTTAAATTCTTTTCAATGCTGAGAAACTTCTCTCAAAGGAAGCACTTGCTGCTGGGATGGTTACAGCTAGTTCACACAGTTTTACCACTTGACAATCTGCTCTTTGTGGATCATTTGATTTAATAAAAAATAAGCAAATCACCGACATTTTTGTGACGCAAATCCTGTGAAATGAAGGTTACTCCAAGCTGTGATCTTAAAAAAGGGAATTCACAAATACTACCATAGCTATATTTTAAGGTCTGGAAAGCCATTTAGGGGACTGAGTTTGTATTGTTCAAAATTATCTAAATGTAAAAGTTCTAAAAAAAAAATGCAATTTCTTGAACCTACCACTTAGCTGTATTATAAGTGTGTCCAAATCCACAGTATAGGCGTTTGTAGTATATGTTTACATCAAAAATGTCAGTATTTCTTTGACTTCTTTTTTCAGGCTCATTCACATCCGACTCTTTTTTGGTTTTTGTCCAGATTCTCTCATATTCTTCACGCTTGTTAATCAATTGGTCTTGAAATTCCTTTACTTTGTTTATGGAATAACTGATGTCATTAACTTTTGCTTGCAATATATCAAATAATCTATCAGTAAGAGGGAAAATATCAGCAAGTGTATTTAGTAAAAAAATTAAAAATGAAATCATGCATCGAAACTTCAAATCCATGGACAGCAATGTACGCTTCTTGATTCCATTTTTCCTCTGGATCTGTAATCTTGACAAACAACGAAATTAGTTAATTCCTATATTCTTAAATAGTTTCAACCCATCTAGAATTATAATTTCAGCGTGTAGTAGCTACTCTTGAAAGCCATTTCTTCATTTCTTCATCCAGAGCTTATGTTGACTTGTTTGATTTTGAAAAAAATAATGCTAGGCCATTCAAAGTTAAAAAATATATATCTGCAGTTTTTGATAAGGGACACGCCCTGCGACAATACAAGACTTACCTGGTGATCGAAGCAATGTACAAAGTTGCATTCGGAAATATATCTCTTACTTTGTATTTCAATCCATTCAAGTGCCCAGCCATGGCCGTATCCCAGTCGTAGCTCTGTGTAGTCAGTTTTTGTCCACAACCATACTCCTGTATCAATTTTATAATAGAGATGCATAGTGTTTCCGCTGTTCTGTCATCAGAAATTATTTTTATTTCTGAAGTCCCAAATTACCTCATGTACCTGTCCATTTTAAATAACATAGCGAGAGACAGAAGACAATTGGGAACAAATATTTCCATCCGTTGTTTCATCCAGTGTGATGGAAACAAAATTGGTTACATTGATCTTTTTTTTATATTAGACAGTTACGCATTTGAAAGAGCATTGATCAAATCATTTTGAATCTAATTCGATAGCGCCGTACATATAGATGAATGTTCTAAATGGTTCTTCAATTTTTCATCATACTCACTTACAAGATTCACTAGTTCAACGTTATTACCTTTATTGAAAGACTCACTCGTTTCATTGTGGCCTCTAAATGCCAGTTCTTGCCATGCTAAAAGACAAACTACATCAATGAATCACTTCATAATTTCTCTATTCTTCCAAACTAGTTCATTTAGCTGTGAATCCCATATTTTTTCTGTTCATCAAGCATTAGATCACTTCTAGTTTTACCAAACTTTTTTCAGCTATCATGGCTTGTAAATGATTTTGAGACAAACTGTGTTTTTAATGGCTTTGTGCATGATGCCCATGTCACTGTACCAGTACTGTTCCAAACACACTTTTCATTTGAAAAAAGTAGACAAGACCAACACTATAACTTTTGTACATGAGGAAATCCCATCAATCATTCATTATTGTTGAACAAATATGAGCTGAAATGCCTGAAACATGATTTTACTTCTGTACTAATGTTCAGTTCAGGTGTAGGTCTACCACATTGTATTATTAGTTTTTTCTCCTCGGAAGTACACAAAGCGAAGCTATGTTTTAAAGTGTTACTTGTGACACAATCACAGTTTGGTTGATCTGTAAATCCGCATGGACTCGAGTGGATATCCATGTTTCTCAATGGTATAATATGTAAGAAGCAAGATTGCTTACCCTAACGTCATATACACTGTGAATACCACGTTACACAACTCACACATATAACCTAGCACAATACATTACCGGAAGACGCGAAATCTGTTGGACATTGAGCTTTGTGTGTAGAACAAGGAACACATCTTATACAAAACAATAGCATATCAATGATTAAACCTACACTCATAACTTTTTCATTAATGGTATTTGTATTATTTATCTATTTGGCTCTGGGTAAGCAATGTGTACCTTGCGTCTATAGAATACACGCCACTGCATAAATCCTAATTTGTTCATAAGTTGAAAGGGAAGGGATAGAGTAACCTCAATGCGTTCCTATAATATATAATATATAATATATAATTATATCTAGGTTATTCTAGGAAGGGACAGATTTGCACGCTCGGAACGGGAATTGTGAGAACTAGTTGGCACTCGCTCACTCATGAGATGAAAGATATGAGTCATATGAACGACTCTTTTGAGTGAGTGAGCTTATGTGAGCTGGCTCGCGTCAACGAGTTGGTTCGACCCATTACTAGTCTACTCATTTTCTACCTTCTCTTTCTGTTTCGTGCATTGGCATCTAATTGTTATTGTGTTTAAATTTCTTCAGCACGTCAAGTTAAAATGCAACCCACTTCACTAACTAGCTTCGAATCCCCCCCAAGTAGGCAACTGAGTTGAAAGCTTCGAAAATATATTGAGCGGATCAACTTTATGAGGATAAGTTGTTTTCAAATTATACAGAGGTTAATACAATTGATAAAAATAGTAGCCGTATCCGTGGTCACATGGTATAAGATGTCCTCTCAAAACATATTTTATTTACGAAGACAAAAAGGTTTGGGTTCGAGTCCCGGATGACTATAATTAGGCTGGTCTCCCCTAAATCAGTTCCAACCCCAGCCTCCACATTTACTTTGAATTCTCCTTTCCTCATCCTTACCCCGTCTGTGCATAGGTGTGCGCAGGGTGTGGCTGATGGAGGTGGCGGGAGTGAGCCTCCCTCCTTAACCCCCAAGAATCTGTTTTTTTTTAAACAATTACGATCAGTTTAAAACAAGACAGAATCCATATTTTTATTTTACAAGATTATTCAATGAAAAACAAACATTATAAAATACAATACCATCTCCCGACTGAAGAGTACAATTATTTTCTAATCTCTCAGTAATGTTATCAAAGTCCGTATCTACAGCCAGCCTTTGTTCGATTAATGGTAACATGAGGGGTGTAACAGGATCTCAAGCCTGAATTAACCGCCACCGTTGGAAAATTCAACGTAGCAGATTAAAAAAAAAAAATCAGGTAGCTCGTTCGTTTGTTCCTCNTGCGTGTGTGTAAATACTCAACACTCGGATAACCGGGACGGGTGACAACACGAGGCGCACTCAACAATAATAATAATATTTAGCACCGCGTCTTACTACCCGTTCGGTTTATACGCTTTAAGTACTAATTACGCTAATGGATTAGGAATTGGGAAGGTTGAATTAGAGGAAGTGAACCCGCATTAGCATGGAGGGAGAGTGTAAAACCATTTAGGAAAAACCACCCCCAGTTCACCCAACCGAGATTCGAACCTCGATCTCCCCGTCCTCAGCAGTCGAGCTCAACATGACAAGCGCGTTAGCCAACTACGCCACCGAGGCGGGTCACTAAACAATAAATCCTTTGAGCAGTTATTTGTCTTGTTGCACCGCCGTTAGCAACTGCTCCACCAGTATACATTTTCATAGTTGTTCTTTTACCCGTTTGAGTTTTATGCATAATGTACTAATGTGTTGGGTATAAAGAAAGTTGGATTTAGAGGAATTGTACCCAAATCTGCGTGAAGGGAGAGTAGAAGGTCATTAAGAAAAAATAGCGCTCAGTACATCGACCGGAATTCGGTCTAGTCTATTGCGAGAATGATGACTTAGATCATTCTATCACCGAAGTGGGTCTATCCACTCAAGAGACAAATGCACACGAGTAATATTAGTATACTCTTTCCTTGATTTCAGATTGGCAAATATTTGAGGTTCACTCTATCCAACATAACAGAATTGAAAGTCCTGGATATAACGTGAGTACAAGGAAATTATTGTCATAATATGACAAATATTAATGTGTTTATAGCTTGGTGTTGTTTTGTTAACTTGAACTATCCAGTCCACAGAGAATGGCCAACCATAGAGTAATTATTGTATTTTTAACTGTGTAGTAGTCTGACACCTTGACTCAGTAAGTAGTGTGTGTACCTGCCTACTGCCTACTGAGCTAAGGGTATCGGGTTCAATTCCTGGCACCGCTGAAAGATTCGTCATTGATGTAAAATGTAGGTTTCATCTTTCAAAGTGATGAATTAACGGCCTGGGGCGGTGATAGGGGTTGAGTGTTGTTTCTGTTTTTAACATATTCTACTATAAAAGACACTAGTTCTATTCTAGTTGGTGCGAAAAAAGATCATTTCTATATGCATAAAGGCTCGTCCTATTATCCGATTAGCTAATATCTAAACTTTAGATCTGGGTGTTTGCTATTAGGTGTAATGTTCTAGATTAAGTTTAATTAGTTAGACGACCTAGCTCAAGTAGGCCTTACTTACATATATCGTGTCAAGATCTGACTGAAACACTCAGAAAACATCTTAGTGAGACTGCATGGATATCAAATAATACCGTGGAAATATATCTTTACAAAGTTGATAGTAAATGAAATAGCTACTTATAAACCAATCTACCAATCAAGAAACAATGGACTCAGAACACCTAAAGTGTATTTTTTTTTAAATAATGACGTTACAAAGATTCATTATGACTAGCATCAATGAAGCCCAGAGACTAGTTGATAATTCAAATATTGCCATTTTAAAGATAATTATCGTACACACTGTATTTTATAGCTCGTTTTGTTTCAAATTTGGAACAAATCTAATAGATGTCACCTTTAATGGGGCTAATGTTAAAGAGAAAGCTAAGTAAGGTGTTTTTTTTTTCAGTTTTACTACAACAAAAATTTTTGGCTAAAATTGATTTAATATCTATTCAGTAAGATGTTTAGATTTATTTTCTACACATGGTTTCTCGGTGATTTTTGTATGTTTGTCATAAACATATTCATAAGTCCGAGACTTTTTTTTCCTCGATTTACCCGTATATCCATGAGAAATATTCAAGCACCATCGAGATTACCACGTGTGGAAAATGTAATTGAATGTAGCTTAGTGAATAAGTATTAGATTTATATTGCCCCAAAATATATTTTTGGGATAAGAACTACAAAAATCCGGACCTTACCCGGTGTTTCCGACCCCCCTATTTCTAAACTCTCATCAAACTTGCAGTGGCCAGGTTTTTTCACACCCCGTATAAAGCGCGGATCTAAGGTCTGTGTAAATAGTAACACAAATAAAACCCGTTTCAGGTCCATGGCTGAAGTTACGTTCCATTTCTTCGGCTCTAAGAAGGATGGCGACAAGGTTCGGGAGCTCTTGAACCGTCTTGTCGAAAGGGGTCGTCTCGGGAACCTGACCCTAGTGTCCACGCACATCGCCCTAAAACAGGAACCGTCTCTTTTCCTGAAGGTGAGATACAACACACTGGTAGACAGGAGGAGTACTGCTTCCGTCTATTCCTGGAGGTGAGATACAACACACTGGTAGACAGGAGGAGTACAGCTTCCGTCTATTCCTGGAGGTGAGATACAACACACTGGTAGACAGGAGGAGTAC
>CABFVZ010002827.1:37957-76151 GCA_902151445.1 Timema monikensis
TTATTAGCACCGCGTCTTACTACCCGTTCGGGTTATACGCACTTACGCTAATGTGTAATGGTAGGGTGATTGTGAGATGAAATGAAGGACCTACAGTTTAACGTGGAATCCGAACCACGGCGGAGGCCTGGCATTCCCCACATTCACAAGATGTCTTGTCAGAGGTGAAGGAAGGGTTTGGTAATCAGATAAATCTGTGCCGGGACCGAGGATCGAGCCCCGGACCTCAGCACAGAAGTCCGACACCTTACCCCTAGACCACCATATCACCTTGTTATGAAACAATTATTTTTCGACCTTCCCCGCAAATGTGGGTACATTTTGTTTAAAATTCACCTTCCGCATTTCCTGACTCATTATCGTAATTAATATATATCCATACAGCCCCATGAGACGCGGTGACAAATAAAAAATAATCAAAAGAACCGGAAATTGTAAAACTAGTAAATAAACGTTGTATCAAGTGAGCTGAAATATCGCAAGGAAGACATTTTACCTATTGGGTAGTTATCGAGGCAAGTGAGGCTTGACAAGACTGTACTATCCGGCAATTCTCTATCATTATCAATTCGTCCAAACACACACACAATAATGCAGTGAACAAAATGTATGTTTTTACACTGAATAAGCGGAATAAATTTACTAGTAAAGTCCTGCCAAGCCTTGCTTGCCTTGGAAACAAACCACAAACAAACACTTGGCCATTTATGGAAGGATTCTGGAAGAAAAGAACTTCTATATAAAACAATCAAACTTTTTTATGGTCATCATTGATAACATTTTATTATATTTTTATTGTTATTTTATAGTTTTTTTATAATATATATCAAAAATACCAGCTGCAGATCACATGACTTGACGTATGACCACATGAAAAGTATTTTAGTCACTTTTAAAAGTATCAAATATTTCCTTCATATATGAACTGGACTGTAGTTCTATTTGTTTATTAAAACCTATTATAGGCCTATTTTGTTCTTATCACCGCTTCTTACTACTTGTTAAGGACATATGCCTATGTACTAATCACGATAGTGAGTCAAGAATGAAAGGTTAAATTTTAGAGAAAGTTTACCCGCATTTGCGTGGAGAGATCGAGACGAGTGGAAAATCATTTAGGAAAAACCACGCTCAGTACACCCGACCGGGATTAAAACTCCGATCTCCCAATCACCGGAAGTCTAGTCTATTTTAAGAGTGACGCCTTAGACCATTCGGCCATCGAAGCAGGTTGTTCAATATTGCTAAATACATTTGGTCTAGTTTTTGTATTCCACTTTTAGACTAAATAGATAGTAATAATTGTTAAAATTGTGAAGAAAAAGTTGCTGTTAAACATTTTTTTATGAGTTTTTCTTCTACGAGATAATAGTGAGCGGTGTATCGTGGTTTAGTGCGGATGAGCGGATATAATTTTAAACAGCACAATGATGGTATCATCTTGCAGGAGTATAAAAGGGTGGAATTATAAAAAGTGTTAAAAGGGAAACGTGTTTTAATTTATCTCCACTCGAATGTAACCAAACAAAGCACTTTTAGAAACCTAGATTTTCAGAGCCCCGGCCCATTTAACCACTCCATACCGTAGCTATTTTGTTACACCCCCTCAACCACCGCTTTACCAACCCCACTCCCCATTAGCTCAGAAAATGTTTGCTGGTACCCATGGATGGTAATTTTCAACTCTTTCCCACCAAACACACGAATACATATACATACAAATTACTACACCTGTTTTTAAACAAAAATTCATATCCACCTAAAAATAATTAAGTCAAGATAAAAGGGGAAAATAGTTTACTCCACCATTTCACCGAACAAATCGATATTATTATTTTTTAACACTTTTAAAATACAGAGACTTAAATTATTCACTTTGTAAAAAGAAGTAGGGGAGGAAATATGTAAATGAGATCAAATTTTGACTTAACATTGGGCGTTGAAACTAGGACTCTTATAATACTAGTAAAATGCCCAAATGGCTGAGTCAAAGTATTATTCCTGGACAGTTAAGTATTTAGGTCAGTTGCATAGTCAAACTCAGTACACCTCAAGTGTGGTGCTATACTAAACACAAGATGACACTTGCCTACACCAGAATGGATCACTTTCACATATGAAACTGGACCATTCCATTCTGGTGTAGGTGTTGTCTTGTAGTTTGTATATATAGCACCACACTTGAGGCATTCTAAGTCTGACTGCGAAATTAGTCCTAGGAAATCGTTTATGAGTGTGATTTTAAAAAAATGATTTAGTTTGGTATTTTAAAAAAAACTTATTTCTCTAAGTACACTTCTTCTAGCCTGAAAGGTATCAGTATTACACCATGGTCCTTCATAGTGAAACCAATCACAGTTTGCTCGATATCTTACAAGGCATGTGGAGGATATACTCGTATGTAGGATATAACTCATACTAAAATATCTTGTCCCAATAACTCGTCATATGTTCCCATGATACAGGGAAAGGCATTGGTGGAAAAACCTCTTCCAAGAGACAACTCTTTGTCTTGCGAGACACCAATGCTGGACGAGAATTCCTCTCCTCCATTGTTACAGTCAGATCACGTGCATCCTCTTGTGTTCATACGGCCATTGACAATGATATGGGAGATAAAGGAACTCTTTTCATAACGCTTGTTTTTTTGTATCACTTTAGCGAGTGGTAGTTTTGTTGATTATTGTCCAGCAACGCAAGAATTCTGTGCACGCCTAGTTTCGTGCAATCGGGGGAAATTATAGAATAGGATATCATTGTATTCTTAGGTTACCAGTGGCGGGCCGTGGTTTGTTGCCAGGATAAGCACGGACTGTTTAAATTGTGACTGTGAACATTGATAATCACTCAGTAGAACACTCATTGGTCTCGTATCAACATTTATGGGTGAAGAGAGGAGGGTAAGGGGTTGTGGGGTTCAAACCTGCTCCCCAACTCGATATTTCACAAAAAATGTTATATAAAGTTTAATTTGGCCTTGCTTCAAACTTAAAATAGCTTATAGAGGCACCCGCCTCGGTGGCGTAGTTGGCTAACGTGCTTGTCGTGTTGAAGCTCGACTGCTGAGGACGGGGAGATCGAGGTTCGAATCTCGGTCGGGTGAACTGGGGGTGGTTTTTCCTAAATGGTTTTCCACTCTCTCTCCACGCAAATGCGGGTTCACTTCCTCTAATTAAACCTTCCCAATTCCTAATCCATTAGC
This sequence comes from Timema monikensis, assembly GCA_902151445.1. Taxonomy (NCBI): domain Eukaryota; kingdom Metazoa; phylum Arthropoda; class Insecta; order Phasmatodea; family Timematidae; genus Timema; species Timema monikensis. The sequence goes on from CABFVZ010002827.1 coordinate 41,160, forward strand.
GTAATTAGTACTTAAAGCGTACAATCCGAACGGGTAGTAAGACGCGGTGCTTAGTATTATTATTATTATTACTTATAGAGGATTCACTTTACACAAATCTGCCAGGTAAAGGATACTCCGAATAATTTTAAGAGACATTTAGTTTTCAAATTATTCTATATGAATATCACTAGGAATGGTTTGAAAAGGCACCCAATTTTTAAAAAGTTACCGGATGGAGGCCACTCCAAATGGCTTTTATGTTCACATAATACTTTTAAAAAAATCTAAGTAAGGATCACTTCAATTAGCTTCTAAAAGCATTCGATTTTTCCAAAAATTCATCTTGGTAAGATCATTTTCAATAGCTTCTAAAGGCATCTAATTTTATTTTTTTAATCCAGACGAAGACCATTCAAAATAGCTTCTAGAGGCATCCAATTTTTATTTATTTTTTAATAAGGAAGGACCACTTCAAATAGGATCTAGTAAATATATAGATATATAGGATGTTTCAAGAGGAATATTAAATTTTTTGTGAGGTTGTAGTGGTGATTATTCTGAGTAAAAAAGTTCACCCTGAATCAGACGACTAGCGCGCAGCGCTCTGAATTAGCTGTGACCTTTTTTGAGCAGTTATAACCTGACGCTGTTTACAGTGTTTGTAGTGGAAGGTCTGTTGCTGTTGCTAGAGAACACTGTGTGCGGTACTCACTCTCTTAGATGATGGTTTGTGAGGATAGATGAAAAGGTAAATACAAGAGACGAATTGTTCACTCGCATTATAGATAGTGCTGCCCTGATAAAATTGCGCCAAGATGACCTTATAAGAACAACACGTAGGCTACCACAGGCCCTATGAGAGGGGGAAGCAGGGTGTGCCCAGCTTACCAAGACACAGGGGTTTAATAGGGGCTGGTAAATTTCCTGGGATCTCAGAAAGTATTTGTAGACTCACATTCACATTCACATTTCCACAACTGGTATTATTACTAAATTGCTAATGTAGATATCATATTTTTTGTCTTTTTGTTTTTTCCTTTTTTTAGATATAGAGTTATGAATTATATATAATTGTTGTATTAATTATTTTCCTTTTTCAGATAGGATAAATGTATTTATTTATTTTCTGAGACAGGGTTAATGTAAAATGGTAGAGGGTCCGAGAAAAACTTGTACCCTCTTATAAAATTTATTTCGGAGGGTATAACACAAGAGTTCCAAAGTGCATTGAGGTTGTCATTGGAATTATTTGTATTTGTAACATTTAATAAACACAAACAAGTAATTTATAGCTCTTCTTTAATACTTTTCATGATGAATTTTAACTCACTAGTTTCAAACAGCTGGATCTCTGGAACCATTGAGAATTGGAAATATGTTAATAATTATGGATGTGTGGGATCCCGAACTTCGGGGGAAAAAATTCGTGAAAATTGTTGTTCCCGAAATTCAGACGAGAAAAAATATTTCCTGGGATTTTTCTGGAAAAATAATTACAATTAAGCACCTGATATCAAAGTCACGTTTTTATTTAATTTCCTTTGAAAATATTATTAATTTATTTTATCTAAATTAACCTTATCTTCCGTTAAGTAGATATACACTTTAAACTTCAATCGCTCCTATTTTGTAGCTTCTTGCAAAACAACTGAGCGCCATTAACCATAACCATAACCATAACCAAATTGAAGGAAATAGAATATGGATCCCTGAATAGATTTAAGGCAGGAAAACATTTTTTGCGTAACATTTTGATGAAAGTGGCTTTTAGATATCAAAAGATGAACGAAATTCACCTTCAACATACTTATTTGTATAAATACACGTCTATTACGTAAATGTTATTATGTGTAGTAGGATCCATTTGATTTTATGTCATGGATAGTAATAGTTGGAAAAGCTAACATATTTTGAAATCAAACTGCACTTTTTATGAGAACTACAGAAACTAAAACACAACAGGTGACCAGACACATTGGCTTAATTGAGAAATGAATTGTTATTCTTATGGACAAGATTGGGGCTCAGTTGTATCTATTCAGACAAGTTTGAATATTTTGATATTATATCGTTTAAGCATTTATTAGAATTCACGCCATGAGTTTTTTTATTTTAGAACTATTTTAGTCAATCTTAAAAAATATTTTTAGAGTTTATTGATATTTATACTAAAAAGCTGGATTAAAAATACACATTTATAATAGTTGCATTAGACCGAGGGCTTTTACTATATTTTATCACAAATCTTATTCAACACTTGGAAAACTTACAATATAAAAATAAATTAATATACAAATATTGTGTGGATAATTTTTTCCTTGAATTCTCTTTTCTACAAGATTACAGAAGCCAAATTTATTGATCAGACCAATTACGGCAGCCGAGTCAGAATTGTTGTCCTTTTTCCTGACTATTCAAATAATTTTTGACATCTACCACTAAATTTAACTTAATTAAAACTATCAATTTTTTTATTGGAATGATTAGGAAAGAATATAAGTTATATAAGCTTAAAGTGGAAAATTATGTTTAATTTTTTTCCTGTTTTCCGTCCCTTTCCCTCAGGAATTCGTTATTTCCCACCCGAAAATTTCCGGAAACCAGAGTGTCATTCTCGCACAGGACAAATTTATATGAAATTTTTACTCAGATTAATCAATACTACAACCTCCCAAAATATTTACTATTATTCTTGAAACATCTTGTGTATATATTTATGAGAGGATTTTTTCCCAGCTGTCGCCACCGATCCGTCCCTATTCTCCAATTTGCTCTGTTGTAACATTCCTCTTCAATTATATTTCTTGCAGATATTGCATCGTTGATCTCATCTTGCCAACTTCTTCTTGGATGTCCTCTCTTTCCTCTCTCAATCAGTGTCAATTCCAGTATTTTTTTAGGCCATCTATTTTCTTACATTATTTTTGTGTGTCCAAACCATGTCAGTTGTATTTTCTGCACGTCCTCTAAAATAGTCTTCTCTTTATCCATCATTTCACGAATGTCTTACTTTCTAATTCTTTCTGATTTGTATCTTCTACAGCTTCTTCTTAACGTCGTTTGAACAGAGCTAAATGCTGAGAAAAATCTGTAAGATAGCGTTTGTGTCGCTGAAGATAAGGTGAAAGTGGATGCTACCGTTCCGTTCTGTTGAGAACATAAAAAAACTATCTTTGTCAGTGGTGGAGTGACTGTAAAGACTTGGGTTGAAGTTCTGGGGGTAGATAGGGAGGGTGAACGAGTGGAACTAAACCATTGATTCATTTTTAAAGTTAACCTTAACTTGATTTAAGCATTAAGCTCATTTAGTTTATTTTAACGATGAATGGTGGTCAGGATTAAAATCTCGAATGGGTAAACAAAGGGTGCATCTTTCTAAATGGTTTCTCTTCGTCCCTCTACAAAAATGTGGGTAATTCACCTCACTTTTAGATATTTCTGATTATTAACACACTAGTGTCATTAGTAAAAATATAAATATTAATTACACTAAGTGTGCTATATACAGATATACCGAACTAATAGATTAAGTATTTAAAGTATTATCTCTACATGATGTTGAATTTGTTATTTGTTAATTACCGCTATAGCCTCATCTACATATTATTTAAATTAAAAAATGACATCTGGACACGAGAATTAACTTGTGACTTACAAACTATATTTAGATAGTTGTTATAAAACTAATTCGTTACGTCTGAACAAAGGGGAGAAAATACATTGGGAAAAACATTTGACGAGAAAGGACATAAAAAAGAGTGATTGAAAATGTAGGCCTATATGTGTGTTATAATTGTGGAGGTGGAATATTGATGTAGACATTCTGTGCACAAATGCACATATTGTTAGTGTCCATCTGGACATGTCTGTAACCTGAACCTAGCTAATACAGTAGTCGCTCTCAAATTGTTAAGTGATGCAATTTTAGGTTGTTGGTGCTATTATTTCTTAAACTTTTTTTAGCGCCGTGGGTCCTACTACCTGTTCAGGTTATACGCCTTTGTACTAACTACTCTAATCTTAAATTTAGAACAGACATAAAAGCCATCCCCCGGTCGTCAATTCATAACTGTGAAAGGGTAAACCTACATTCCAACAATGATAGATTTCTCGGCCATGTCAGAAATCGAGCCCGGGACCCTTAGCTCCGTAGATGGACGTACTACCGATGAAGCTAAGCTTCGTAATTTTCTAGAATGATATTTTTTTTTTCTAAGTTGCATCCACAATCATATTTATAGAATTTTTTTTACAAAAGGGCTAGTTTTTTTAAGTGGGAGGTTGCACAGAATAAACTTTCTTGCTACTGTAAATAAAAAAGAGATATTTACTTAAAACTCGTAAGATATTTTAAACTAGATAATATACATTGTTGCACACACTACCAAAGAACATAAACGAAATAATATAGACTGTTAGAGGAAAGAGGAACATTCACACCCACAGAGCATTACAGCAATTTCCTAGTCTAAAGAATCCCGTAATATATACCTGTATTTATATATACATGTATATATGTATACTATATATATACAGTATATATGTTGTAAGTGAATTGGAAAATCCGGCTTATTGCTTGAACCCAATCAGCCTTAGGCTATTAATGAAATGCACCTTTGTTCGCTCAATCAGTCTAATTGATCCCAGGATTAATGCAACACACCCAAGATAGTGAAGGCTTATTATAAAGTCTACAGCAGCGGTTCCCAAACTGTGGGACGTACAATTTGGTATGCCGTGAGAAGCAAAAAAATAATAATAATAAAGTCGTAAAAAAATGGACTCATAAAATATAATAAATATGTTAAAAGATCTGGATATTGAATTTTGACTCCACCATTCAAATATTCACTGATATAAAAGTTCTAAAGGCGAATTTTAAATGACTCGGTTATATTCTAAGTTGTTAAGTCTTAGTTAAATTGTTAGATTTAAAAAAAGGGAACCTGAGAAATAAAACATATATACAAATGAATCAAAAGGTAAACCTTTTATTTAAAGTTTTTTGCTATCACTTTTCAATTTAAAATATGTGTTTCAAATGTGTTTATGTTGTATTTATGAAAAATTATCGTTCATAGTTGAATGGTAACTAAGTTGTCTTGAGAGAAACTTCTGGAATAATTTTCTCAAAATCGTTGTTAAAAACTATATGCTAGTCTTGCCATATACATAACAATATAATCTCTGAAAATTGCACAGTCTTTGAGGTTCCTATTTTAGGATTGTGAGGGGTCTGAAAAGTAGCAAGTTAGAGTAATGGAAAGGGGGCCCTACAAAATGATTTACCCCCAGACTGTTAGTGGTTCTTGACGGCACTAACTGCGGGTATAATTATATTAGTGTATTCTCAGTTTCATATTTCTGAGGCAGAAGACAGGACAAAGAGAACTTTCAAATTGAATAATAATAGCAAGCATTTCCATCAGTGTAATAAAATGAGGGGGGGAAGTTGTGTATTCTTCACATGTGATTATGACTTGTGTGTGCAGAGGTACGTTTGTTTCAGAGTGTGAAGGTGAATCATGAAAACAGACTGATCCGAGAAGGTGACGAGTTCATCTTGTCTTGTATTGCTCGAGGATCTTCATACATGACCTTCCAGTGGTACAAAGATGGAGTGCTAGTAAACACGACCAAGGCGCTCAGGTGATCACTGATAAATATACCTATTTCACAAACAAATACACTCTATGATCCAAAAATATTAGCGAAATATTATTAAATAACTAATGGATCGTTGACGCGATGTCTGCAAATCATCTCACTATAATGTGTCCAAAACTTTTTAATGGGGAAAGTTCTATATAATGAGGCGTCGCTCAACTTTCTAGTTAAAGGTTTATCCGTCAAAGGCTATCAACTTTACATAGATTTTGATTGGTTTTAATCAAAACATGTATCTCCCCATTCACATAACCTTAAAACGACCCCTATCTACCGAACCACTCGTGTAAGAATTGAGTTATTGTTTTTAATCAAAGAAAAATATTTTATTTACCGATATACAACTATACATAAATCATGTTTTCCATGGAGATGTAAACAAAAAATGAATATACAGATGAACCACAGTAGAAATATGAAAAATCGTTAGGAAAATCGGGTTTTCATCGTAAGCTTCTATTTTTTCCGACATCCTCGACCCCTAACCTTTAAAATTATTGTTCCTTTGTCAAAATCGGTTCAGCTGTTTTATTGTAATTTTATCTACCAGAAATAGAGTTATCAAATAATATTTGTAGAAGATATCTACGATACAGTCCTTTATACCACTAATTATTCTTGAACCATACAATAATGTTGATTAAATTTGCAATTAAATAAAAAATTAAAAAGTATGTACTTACTATGGTTGAGTTGAAGATGTTTAAAACTATCAGATCATTTGGTGTCTGTCTTTGTCTGTAAACCGGCGTTAACAGGATTAAGAAAAACCGTTACTTAATATTAATAAATAAAATACCAAACCTTCATTCGGTGAATTATTATTATTATTATTATTATTATTATTATTTAGCACCGCGTCTTACTACCGTTCGGGTTATACGCTTTAAGTACTAATTACGCTAATGGATTAGGAATTGGGAAGGTTGAATTAGAGGAAGTGAATCCGCATTTGCGTGGAGGGAGAGTGGAAAACCATTTAGGAAAAACCACCCCCAGTTCACCCGACCGAGATTCGAACCTCGATCTCCCCGTCCTCAGCAGTCGAGCTCAACACGACTAGTGCGTTAGCCAACTACGCCACCGAGGTGGGTTTATTCGGTGAAATACCCTCAGTTTCTCGCATGATAGTGACCACCAATGGGTTAAATTAATAATCACTTTACTTTCTGTTTTTTTACCTCCTGTTTAGGCTATACGTATAAAATGATAATTTCTATAATGGGGTAGTTATGAGGAAGGAAGCATTTTAGTGGTAATTACCCGTATTTGCGTGGAAGGAGAGTGTAAAAACATGTAGAAAAAACATTCAGTAGAGCGTACCAAGATTCTAACCTCGATCTCCAAATTATCATCAGGCCAGTCTAACACGAGAGTGATGACACCTTAGACAACCCGTCCACTGAAGCGGGTAATCATTTTAAGGTTCTTACTTGAATCGTAAGGGCACACAGTCTAAATGTCAAGCTCATTTATTCTGGTTTTCTGGTAACGGGGAGGTCAAGGTTCAAATCCTAACCGGGTACACCTTAGATTATTCATTCCTGAATGGCTAACCACTTCTCCTTCACACAAATGCGGACACATTTTCCTCTTTATTCTATCTTCCTCATTCCTACCTCATGAATGTGATAAGAATCCGTATAGCCAGAATGTGTTGTAAGACGTAGTTTTATATATATTGAGAGAGAGAAATCTATATAGGTAGAGATAGAGTGAGTGAGAGAGCAAGCTATAGGATAAGTACAGTTCAAATTTCTTAGGTCAGGTATAAGAAATACATTATTAACTTTCACATATTCATACGTCAAGCCATGTGATCTTTAGGTGTCACTTTTGACTATCAATAATTATAACATAAAATAATATTATCAATGTATAATGTTGAAAAATTATGTTTTAATTTTTATTAAGTTTCTTCATAGCAAAATCTTTGAATTCTACCTTTTTTAAACTCGTAACAAACACCAATGTAATTATTAATTTGGGCTCCATCTTTATTTCATATCAATAATTAATTTTCATAAATTGGGATATTATAGTACATCCTCCCTAGTCTGTATCGATTACTCCAAGACATTGTTATATTTGATTCAACATAAATGTAAAGTCACAGACAAAGGAATCCATTCTGTTACGGAGCTGAATCTTTCAAAGTTCGTCCTTTTGGGCTTTCGGGAATATAATGGAGGTGTCTTTCTTGTTAGTTCAAAGTGATCTTAATAAAAGTAACATGAAGGGAAGTACATTGATTTTAATCATCTTGAAATTTTTATCATTGAGATTATTTTCCTTTAGAATTCTGTTAAGAAAAATAGGATTAAGTTTTACAATAGATGAAGGTGAACGCTTGAGAAATATTACTTTATTACGAGGACAAAATTGTAAAAGTATCTTTTAGAAATTTCAAAATGTTTGGAAAGTATGTTCGGGATCCAGTGTATTTTAAATGTAGACAAACTATTGATAATGTAGAGTAAGAATATGTAAGGGTTTATAAATACATAACAACAGTAGTAATAAAGATTAGATTGGCGAGTTTAATAAATATTGCACATCACTTTACTCAAGGTTGGTAGTATTTATGTACAGTAATTGATATTTAGGTTATACCGTATTTTTTCTATTGTAAGACAAAGCTTAATTTTCCAGTACCACCAACAGAAAAAAAAGCTGTGATTATGAGGAAAAAAACACTAAAATACCCTGTATCTAATAAATGTCTTTATTCCAGAATTCTATTGACTAACATTATTATTATTATTATTATTAGCACCGCGTCTTACTACCCGTTCGGGTTATACGCACTTACGCTAATGTGTAATGGTAGGGACTAATGTGTAATGGTAGGGTGATTGTGAGATGAAATGAAGGACCTACAGTTTAACGTGGAATCCGAACCACGGTGGCAACCTGGTATTGACTAACAATAATAGTAGCTTATTTGTCAGTAGCCAGGTATGTTATTCATCTCGTCCTACTGAATCAATATCAGTTTGATTCTTATGAACCGTCTTTATTTTCATCATCCTATACCTCTTCTGAGCCACCGAGAGCGTTGGTCTAAATAAATCTCCGATTCCAAGATGCACCCCAATTTATGAAACGTTTAAATGGGGAAAAAATTCAGGTTAAAATTGAATAAATACAGTAATGGTATTAAAAATTTTAATATTTATTTATAATCTTTCATTTTTATCACCGCATTTTACTAAGTGTTCAACTTTACCGCATATGTAGTACTGTATTTACACAAATGTAATAGGGATGAGGAAGGTAGAGTTTAGAGGCAGTGTAACAGCACTTACGTGTAGGAGGAGTGAGAAATCATTTAGTAAAAATCATCCTCACTACAACCTACAGGGGTACGAATCACGATTTGCCTGTTATAGGAGATTTAGTCTATAGCAAGTGTGACGCTTAATAACATGTGGCCATCGAAGAAGGTTGCATTCTAAGAGCCTATACCACAAATAATTAATCAAGATTATATATGAAAATTATACGGGTAAGTAACAGAGAGTACTGTCGAATCATATATCATATTAACCAATTATAACACTAAATGCACAAACAAGAATCTTAGTTGGATATGGGATCAAATCTGATTCCTCCAAAAGTCCGGGTATTAAAACCCAACGGCTAGATTGTCTCGAAGCTATAAAACATACAATATTATAGCCTAACATGGTATCCTCATTTTTATTTTCCACCACGTCTTACCACCCGTCCAATCTCTACACATTTTAATTACGCTAGCGATGTATGGATTAATAAGGTAAAATTAGAACAAATTAACCCGTATTTGCATGAAGAAAAAGTGTGAAAACCATTAGAGGAGGAAAATCTCCATTACATCCAAACGTGATTCGAACCTTGACCTATTATTTGGGCTAATCTTGTATCTACTACCCCGGTTACTCGTGTATCTACTACCCGGGTTACTCGTGTATCTACTACCTCAGTTACTCGTGTATCTACTACCCCGGTTACTCGTGTATCTACTACCCCAGTTACTCGTGTATCTACTACCCCGGTTACTCGTGTATCTACTACCCCAGTTACTCGTGTATCTACTACCCCGGTTACTCGTGTATCTACTACCCCAGTTACTCGTGTATCTACTACCCCGGTTACTCGTGTATCTACTACCCCAGTTACTCGTGTATCTACTACCCCGGTTAATTGGCCATGAGGTAGACTCGTGACTGTCTCCTTGTTTCAGGATCATGTGGACAGAACTGCTCCCCCCGGACTCCCAAGACCAGTACACGGCCGTACTAGGTGTGGAGAGGGCCAGCCCTTTGGATGAGGGCAAGTACACCTGCAAAGTGGCTGACTGGGGGGCCCAGCAGTGTCGCTCTGTCACGCTTGAGGTGTTACAGCCCCCCAAGGTCACAGTCATACCACGCAGCGTCACCGTCGAGAAGGTAGGTTATTTTATGCTGTATCCATCTGAGATAACAATACATTCTGTACCGTATGGCACAGTTAGCTGGGAGGGACTTTGACGTCCAGGCACGGTCGCCTTATGTGTAGGCTATTAGTTGCTCTGGTGACACAGAACGTTGCCCAGGGTGCTCCATAGGAGGTTGTCCACTCGTCGTTCCCACCATGAGATGAACTGATGATAGTTATTATGATGTTGTGGAGCCTAACTTAAGCCAAGTAATTAACCAAACCCTGGTGACCATTGGGATTATTCGCCTAAAGGGAAAAATACCAAATGTACCAGCCAGTAATGGAGCTCGGGACACCTAGACTCGTAGCCAGGTGCACTGACCACTACACCATTGGGCCGTTAATAGCTATACTGAGGGGGCAGGAAAGAAAAACCAATTGAGGCAGCAATCTCACCTTGACTGACTACATTATGATCTTATCTTATAAGCTACGCCATAGTGCAACCAAGCAAGGTAGACTCTTAAAGCTCGGGGTGGACGGAGAAAACAAGATATTGATTGAGGGAGAACGGGGTGGAAAAAATTGGGGGAAAAAATCATCCTCGGTACCCCCAAATGTATTTTTAATCCTGACCTAACAATCACCAACAAACCATTTAAGATGACACTCGTGCCTTTGTTCTCGTTCCTAGATTTTAGTCACGGATATTTAGAGTTCCAACTATATTTGTCCATTGAATAGAATGGTTTTGATAACACACTGATACTCGCATCGAGGGTCGAGCTGTCTAAGAAAATAACTAAAATATTTTTTCAGTACAAAAATATTTTAGTTTTCTTCATATGCTTATATAAATGTCTGCCATGAGCATAGCGGAATTTGACGAGAAAAATTTGTAATTAAATTCTAGGACACCTTTGACTGATATTCAACAACTGTTGAGGTCGCCATATTATGAATAAAATTAAATTCTATGTTTCTACTGAATACATTTTTTATCTATTTTAACACAAAAAAAAATGTTTTGTTATTAAAACTGCAAAAACACTGCCCCTAACTCACGTTCACTACATCCCCACTTTAAAGAGTTTCCCAATCTTATTCATAAAAATGGTGATACATTTCCTTTAAAGTGAGTCTCCCCCATTCTTGGCTCACTAGTGTGTTTGAGGTGATCCCGAGTAATTGAGGGGGGGGGGAGGGGTAGGTGAAACGTGGTGATCAGAAGACAAAGATAAAATACAATGTTCGTTTTGGTCTGCACATTTGAGCTATCTAAACCAAACTAGTAATAATTCAGGCACAGTGTTACTTAAACATCACTTGTGAATAAAAAAAAGTTTATGTTGCCTGAACTTTTTTTTAATCGTCCTGTTGTTAATTGATGGGCACTTATATTTATTTATTTAGGATCAAAGGTGTAGTTTGGATCATGAAAAGAAAAAGAAAGCCATGAGCTTTAATAATAATTAGAGGTGCGAATTGATGAGGAAATATTGGTAGAGATAGAAACGCAAAGTGATAATACATTATTCAAACGGTCCATTTACGAACCTTTATAAAGTGGTAGAGGGGGAAAGAATTTTCAATATTAAATGAGCAAGCTATTACAAAGTAGACATCCTCTAAAAGGATGGCTATGAATATGGATGTGAACTATTTATACTCCTATAGGTGGTCATAGAACGAGAGCAGACTCAGTGTTTAGGGTTTGTTTGGTTAGTTCGTGTTTTGCATCTTACTGCCCGTCCTAGCTATCGGTAATTTTATACTAATGAGGTAGGATTGATCAAGGTAGAACTTAATGGAAGTGTACCTTCATTTGTGTGAAGGGAGAGTGGGAAATAATGTGCCTAATCCATTTCACTTCACCCGGTATGTATTCAATCCCATAACCTTCTTGTCAACAGCAAACCACACTATCTTAGACCAACGTATTTCCTTGCATACCCATCGATGTGGTTCAAATATCTATGATTGATTTTAAATCGTTCGTTCAGTATTTATAAAACAAGCATGCCAGGACACATAGAAAACCTTAAAGTGCATCAGCATTTGACCATAAGAGCCAATGTTTAAGGATCTTTCCGACTAAATGCATATTGATATTAGGTCAAGTGTAGAAGACCTTGTGTCTAATGCATGGTGGGTTGCATCTTTCAACCTCCCCCAATAGCTGTCACCCCTCTTGCACCCCTACTCCCACCACCTAGCTACAAACAGACATATCCACAGCTGTCACCCCTCCACCCGCCTCCTCCCACCCTCTTCATCCTCGCTTCAACCAGACTTCCATCCTACTGGTCAACCCTCCTCACTCGACCTTTCAGCGGCAAACATCTTATCTCTTTCTCTCTTCTGAGCAATGTGGGAAAAACATTATAATGAATTATTATGTAACATTAGACTTGAAAATTTTCGAAGAAAGCTTGTAATTTTTTCAGACAAAAGGTAAAATTGACAAACAAAAGTTGGTAACACTTCATTAGTTTTGATTTTTAAAAATTTAACATCCTTCATCACTCATGTTGTCTTTAAACTTAAGGTATTTCAAACCCAAAATAAAATATCCAGATGACTGTTGGTAATAGCATTCCTCAACAATTTCAAAACATTTAAAGGAATGCAGAACAGCCCAGTCCTAAAAAAAACTAGATCAACACCAGAACCCATGACGCTAATTTCAACACAAATGTTATGCATTTTTTCTTATTTTCGCCTCATCATAGGCGTCTTACCTCAACACTACACCTATAACGGCAAATTACTCATCCCTCAATCCCCCACCCTATCCTCCCTCTTCTTCACCGTCCAAGATGTTAAGGTTTATCCAGTCCCATTACAGACAAATGCTGGTACACTCCACTCACCTAATATACCTTAACCTACAACTCTCAGTCAATGCGACACAACAAACATACCCATAACGGCAAATCCCCTCTCCAACACTATCATCTTCTTGCCCACACCCTTTCCGCCAACCCCCAACCTCACTACACCCATATAGTTAAATTATCCTTTCCAACTTCATCCCTTCTACCCACCTCCTCCAACTCCACCCCCTTCTCCTTACCCTCTCCAACCCCACTATCTCCTACCGACACTTCTACCACCCCTTACTCCCGATTACCCATCACCCCCACCACACCCAGAAAGCAGAGAGTTTAATTATCATCATACACACCCTTCCACCACACTACCCTCACTAGGTTTGACTCCCACATACCATCCCTTCTCCCTAATATAAGATAACCTCTCGGCTGGGAGACGATATTATGCGCACGACAACCTTACGTTATAAATAGTCAAAAACATTACGGCTTCAAAGATAACGTTGTAAACCGCTCTTTCGAGCCTCGGTGAAGTCATACACCTAAGAGTGCTATCATAATAGTCGTGATGTTGATTGCTTGGTTCAAAAACCTGTCAATCTTCACTAACATCTCAGCTCCAAAGAAGGCCTCCGGTCCTCCATAAGTCTATAAACATTTATAGCTTTGAGGTATAACGCCAAGTATACACTTTTTAAATGATACTGCAGATGGCTAGCCTTCATTCAACCCTTTAACGATAAATTCTTACCCATTGAGAATGTAAGGTAAGACTTTGATTATGAACAAAATAATCGATGCATAGAAATAAACAATAATTACATTCACCTGCCATCTTGGAGGAAGAATGTACCAACGTCATGTATATAAATCTAATCCAAATTAACTTAAAATAAAAACTTTTCAGACAGCATCCATTGATGTTTACGAGTATTTTCTATCCACGAATAATATTCACCTTTCATCTTAGAGGACTAAGGATCCAAGACAAATATATATTAATAACTAATATTCACAATAGGGCTATGTGCGACACTAATAGAGTTACAGCCACATGACTAGACGTACTTACATGTAATGTTATTTTTTATTATTATTATTATTATTATTAATTATTATTGTTATTATTATTGTTATTATTATTATTATTATTATTATTATTATTATTATTATTATTATTATTATTATTATTATTATTATTATTATTATTATTATTATTATTATTATTATTATTATTATTATTATTATTATTATTATTATTATTATTATTATTATTATTATTATTATTAGCACCACCTCTTACTACATGTTTGGGCTATACTTACTTGTGCTAATGTGTAATGTTAGGGTGATTGTGAAATGAAATGGAGGACCTACAGTTTAACGTGGGATCCGAACCACGATGGAGGCACGATGGCATTCCACAAGTTGTGATTAATACAAGTCTTGTCTAAGGTGAAGGAAGGGTTTGGTAATCAGATAGCTCTAACTCTGTGCCGAGTACATGTAATAGTGATATCAATCAAATTCACAAGTACTGTTCAAGATTAACCCCCCACAACCCTCCACGTCTCTTCACCCCTATCTCAGACTGCAAGCAAGCTGTGACACGTTGCGCTATGGCGTGCTCCATCCCAATACATTTCGGAAAGTTTGTTTCTGAGGACATTGATGTAGTCACGTCGGTGATCACCTGCATCAACTCTGTTCATACTTCTGGCTTACGTCTGCTGTATCTCAGTAACGAAGTCAAATTAACCCATTAACTGAATACTAACTGTATTAATTCAAATTATGTCTAGAACACGCTGGCGTAATTTGTTGGTTACGTCCCGATATAGCTTGTACAGTGTTAAACAATGCCTAGGTACGAATTTTAATAAAATAGTTATAGAGAATTTTTTTGTTTTCCTTAATTAAACTATCCTTGCTTTTAGAATTGAAAAGATAGTTCCACAAAATAAAAAAAACATGGAGGACCGATAAGTAAATTGGTTTTGGATCTAGTTCTGTAATAGAGACAGATAGAAAGCAACTAAAAAAAAACCTTATTCATGCTTAGGGAGTCATAAAAATGCCACCATATATCAGACTTTCAAACTAGATTTATTTGACGATCACAATACATTCTCTCTTGAAGTGGTAGCGGGGAAGAATAATCCTATTATTTTACCTTAATATAACGTTTTATGTATATATATATATATATATAAAATTATATCTATCAAACGTGAAAGATGGATAACATGACTTGTTGTATGAATATATTAAAATTGTTTTATTAGCTTTACTAAGTAACTTTTACTGTTCTGTCTAGCAAAATTATACTTAAGTCACTATAATACATCAGATATTGGTGAGAGTAACATTGTGTCAACAGGGCCATGACGTCAGTCTAATATGCATGTCACACAATGATGGACGACACGAAAAGTTTGGTTACAACTGGACCAAGAATAAAGCGCTTCTCCCCTTGTCGAGGGGTAAAGAGGTATGGGAAGATTTACATCCGGTCGGGAGCATCCTCAAAATATACAATATTCAGGTAAAAATAGCACGTTTCTCACTAACAGTTCGTTTAAAGTTTAAAATTCAAACGTCCCAGACAAATTGTACACACCTTCAGGCAAACTTTCGACCGTGTGTTTTAAACTTATAGGAATTATTAACAGTTACAGATATGTCTCATTTATTTATTAGTAGATTGATTTAGTGATTTATTGATAAATGGATAGATGGATAGATGTATAGATAAAAAGATAGATGGATGGATTTAAGTCAAATGGGTTGTATAAATTAATACATATTTATTTATTACTGATGCTATTTTGCACCTAGATAAAAAATAATCTAGTATGTTTCTATTTATTTTTATTTTAATCTAGATTAATTCCTACTTTATTATTAATTGAATTAAATTCTGGGAGCATAAGGAGGAAGGAGAGGACAGGGTGCATTGGAGGTCTAAGCTCAGTGACAAAAGGAATGGAGCAGAACATTAATAATCAACGCGAACGATTAAAAGATTTTAATTATTTATAGCCATTTTAGTTAAAATATTTATACTACTTCCTCTTATAGACTAGGTTAGCGAGTGTGTTCCGATGTTGAATGTCCTCGACATCCTTTCACAGAAGAGCAGCACCTACACGTGCCTCGTGCACGGTAGCTTCAGCAACCAAGCCGTCAGCGTGCAAGTGGAGGTGATAGACCGCTCCGTGGTGCCTGTATGTCCCGCGGAGAGTGGCGTGGGGGGTCTACTGTGGCCCGTCACCTCACCAAACAATGAGGCCATCCAGGACTGCCCCATGCCCTACGCCGGTACCGTTCACAGGAGCTGCTCTTTGCACGACACCCACGTGGCCAGATGGAGCCAGCAGGACTTCTCTCGCTGCGTGACTCCTCAGTTGACAAGAATACTGGACACTGTGAGTAGGACTTGTCCTGCGCTAACAATACACCTATCGTCAGCATGCGTTAAACAGTGAGTGAGTACCTCCCTGCTTTATCATAATGGTCTGTAAGAATTAGAGGTAGCTTACCAACCGACTGCTACTCTTAGTTCTCCAGCTAGTCTAGTTCTTACACAGATTAGTTAAGACATCAACAAGAGGAGACTAAGGAACATGGATTGGCAGTTCCAGTAGGTAGGTGACCTGGTGGTCTAGGGGTAAGGTGTCAGACTTCTGTGCTGGGGCTCTGGAGTTCAATCCCAGGTCCCGGTGTGGATTTATCTGATTGCTAGGCCCTTCCTTCGTCTCTGACAAGTCTTTTATTATTTACAACTTGTGAACGTGTGGAGTTCCAATCTTCCTCCGTGGTTCAGATCCCACGTTAAACTGTAGGTTCTCTATTTCATCTGACAATAATCCTACCATTATACATTAGCGTAAGTGCGTATAACCTGAACGGGTAGTAAGACGCGGTACTACTAATAATAATCCAGTAGGTAAATTTAAACAAAACATATGCCCATAAAGAATGCTCCCCTGAGTCCCCAGTGATTGTGGTATCAAGGGTAGCTCTTAGTAACAAATGATGTCCACACGTCCCTCACAGACTCTGCCTCGAAAACTATACGTAACAATGACCCTCAGCATGGGACAAATTCTGTATAGCTCAGTGGTAGAGTATTGGAGTGCTAAAATCAAGGGTTCCGGGCTTCGAGTCACTTGTACAGTTTGTTTTTTAATTTACTAATATTATCCTTGATACGGTTACATCCGTAATATTAATAACATTTGGATCTTTCAAGATTAGGTATTCATGTGCAATTAATTGTAAAAGCGTTTGCTTTCTTTCATAGACACTAGGGACAAGGCCATATCAGCCCCCAATCACTCAAAACATGACCGTTCTAGGTAAGTTTCTCGCAGCATTAACACAAAACATGTTAAATTGTCTCGAACCCAAAGCATGACTTACGAACAAAAGAATCTAAAGCTCCTCAGTTTATAACTGTACGTGCACAAGGAAATACTAGGAGGATCACCTCACGGGTACGAGGGGAGGAAGTCCGATTGAACAACTTCGTTACATTAACTTGCAATTGTGGATGGGTGCTAAACAGCATACTAGTAAATATGTACTTAGTAGCCCTATGTTATAGATCCTCTTCGTAATTATCACCATGAACTGTTTGTAGACTGTGGTTGGGTCAGTTTATTAAAACACCTCTATATCCCTCTGTCCTTCCACCATTCTTCCTCTTTTATTTGCTTCCACACTTCTCTTCTTACTTGCACAGTTACTGTTACCTACTCTCCCCATCTCTTCCTTGGTCTCCCTTATGGTATTTTTCCTCATCATCTCAGCCTTGCTTCCTCTACTATTTCATGTACTCCAACATCCTCATTACATATCCATACCATATCGACCTTTCTTCCTTTACTATTTCATGTACTCCCTGTTCTTCCACTCTTTCCTAGATAACATCATTCCTAATCCTGTTTCTCCTCGTGAGAGCTAACATTCTCGCCATGGCCTCCACTTTCCTTGTTTCTCTTACATTAATTATATATGTTTTTGCTGAATGTGTGAATATTAGAATAGATCACGTCCTATACACCCCTTGCTTATACCTCGGGGATATTACTCTTTTCCATAGCAAGTTTCTTACACACACCTGTAGAACACCATCCACTGATAGTTTACCTGTGGACCTATAGGCGGCAGAAAAGCTACTCGGGTGCTGGCCACGATAGGCATAGTAAGCCGATGGCAGAAAATATATAAATACTAAAGTAAATAAAGTTAATTGTTTATGTTTTAGCTACTCAGACTAAGCAACAAAACCTCGTTGACGAGTATTCAGAGCAATAGTTGGGTTACAGTTCGAGAGCCTGACCCTCGGCTACGAGAACACGACGGTGGCCCTATCCTTGGCCGAGTGCCTGCAGTATCTCCAGCAGCATCCTTTGATGTACCCCGGGGAGGGGGAACCCGTTATCATACTTCTGAGGAGAGTCCATGATTTCCTCAACCTGACCAGTCTCCATCAAGAGTTCCTGGACTCTGCAGTCACCTGGTTCCAGATCCTGAATCTCTTGCTGGAGACGGAGAACTCAACCATGAGTGAGAAGGTGCTGGCTGCATGTTTTATGGGCTATTGTTTAGATGTTTGGGTAGTCATTGTAGCCAATAACGATCTCCCTGCAAAAAAAATTAACAACTTATTCACATTTGGTGACCAAAACCGGCCTATACGGGAGTTACCGGAAACTATACCAAATAAGAGGAACTTTTTTTAACTCGAATATTGATCACTGGATACATTTTAGTATTCATAAAAGATAACATACAGGCATGATCCACGTGATTTTATTGTTCTTATTTAACAAAAGTGGTGCTAAAAATATAACAAGAAAGAAAACTTCTTGTTACTTTTTGAGGTATATTTTGTTATTTTAGGAAGGAGGTGCAGGAAAGATGGATAGAAACATATGAAAGGGAACCAACACAATATTAATTTTAGAATGAAAATAAGAACACAATGCACAATTTACACTGCCGCCATTGGAAAAAGAGATAGTGGCTGCTTTTTGGGGAAAATTGATTGTTGTGGTCCACTCTTTCAATATAGCTTTCATTCTATCGGAACTCAACAGGAGGAAGTGTGAAACGTCCAGTGCAGCTTCATAAAAGAGGTAATTGAAAAACAAAAAAGAAGTGGAAAGAAAATTGGTAAAAAAATCATGACACTTAGATAGAAAAATGTAAAGAGATAACACTAAGATCATTCTTATATAAATTTATTTTTCTTTCTTTTGTGTGTTTTTGGTTTCCTCCTTTAGGAAGGTGTATTTCGCTTTTAACATTCCCTCCTGATTAATTATGATAGAATGAAACCTAGGTTGGGGTTTTGATTGGTAGTGTTCGATTTTCTTAAAGAGGCAGCCATTTTACCTCTTTGTCTAGTAGCAGCAGTGTAAAGTGTGAACTGTGTTTTTCTTTTCATTGTAAAAGCAATAATGTGTTTGTTCCCGTTTATATGTTACTATCTACCTTACCTCTACCTTCTTACAAATATAGCAAAGTACCTCAAAAAGCAAAAACAGGTTTTCCCTAAAGAGATAAAAATAACTCAAGTATTTATGACACATATTTATGTACTGTACATACATTTTGGATATTCTTCTTCCCCACAGCTTCTATATATTGTGGCCTTTTACGGTTTCATCAAAGAATTTTCTTGCTGCCTCTTCATTGGATGATCCAAAGACCTTTTAACTCTTGAATTACAGCTGAGAATAATTTTTGGGATCACATTTAGTCTATTTTATGTGCCATCGTGTATTGACTAGGGCCATGAGTTTATCGAGTTTGTGTCTGATCCGTGTGTCTGCAGAGTGTGGTCGAAATGCAAGATCTTGTGAGGTCGGAGGCCGTGACGTGGGGCTCACTTCTCCCTCACCCCAGCTCAGCTCACCTCGAGTTGTCCACACTGATAGTGGACGTAGCTATTATAGAGGGCATGGACCGATACAGCCTTCACTTCCCTACCGCCACAATGAGGTGAGCCTCATCTTGAGCTGTCACTAAGTTTTAAAATCTCGAATCTTTTCTTAAAAAAGTAGCTTTAACAATTTTCTTAAAAAAATGATTTAATCTTGTTTCATATGATTGTTATAGAATATTATTATGGGTTATGTATTTCGACAGGCCCTTTGCCTTGTCCAAATTAAGTCCTCTAGCATGCCCTATCAGCATTTTCCTTTTAATAAACTGAAACTTTATCTTGTTTCCTTGTTTGGGTTCATCCATCATTTGTATTCGTGGTATTCCTGGTCCCCTTTATCCCTTTCACCTAAAATGAGTATCAAAACTTTTTTTTTTTTATCTGAGGATGAATTATTTAAAAGTAGTTTATCGATCGTGAATCGTTTAAAAAGATTCGCGCCTAACCACATACCATGAACACCTTTGTTCGAGTTACAAAGGGAAAATGTTTAAACGCTAGGTGTGTGAATTCATATAAGACCTTATTGTAGACCAATAGTCGTGTAATCTTATTACAGGTATCCATCCTGGTTTTCCGAGAAGTTTGACGTGCACATAGAAGGCAGCGTCACGGAAATGCTACGAAACGGGAGTATCACCTTAGCAATTATAGTCTACAAGAATCTCTCTCAGTTCCTTCCTCACAGGAATGTCGCGAAACTAGGGTGAGTTCTCTTGAAACGAGGGTTGCTTCCTTGCTCAGGTTTTTCGGATCATTGTCAATAATTGGACCATCTCATGATCGTTACACTGAATATCACTTTTAAGGGGACCACAGAGTATTATGAAGAAGCTCTCTCTTGTTTAGACATTTTAAACATTGCCAAATCTCCTCTATTTCAGTAAAGTCGTAAGGGTTTCCCTGGGGCAAGAAGGTGCTGCTGGAAACTTTGACTAACTAGCGCTGCAAGATTGTCGTATAACTTTAGAGGAGATTGACCACCTTGTTTCGCAATAA
The DNA here is from genome assembly GCA_902151445.1 of Timema monikensis. Taxonomy (NCBI): domain Eukaryota; kingdom Metazoa; phylum Arthropoda; class Insecta; order Phasmatodea; family Timematidae; genus Timema; species Timema monikensis. Next base: position 62,001 of record CABFVZ010002827.1, read on the forward strand.
TAACCATACAATTCTCTCAGAGACGATACTCGGTGTAGGAAGTATTTATCATATCATGAGCTAATGCCTTCTGCCTCAACCTCTCTTGGATTACGCCATTGACCATTTTTATCTTCTACTCTGACTCAAGAGCATGAGGTTCATCTTTATAGCAAGTTTTGATATTTTTATTTTAAACAGTAGTTTCATATTATTTCCCTAAGCAAGAATTGATCTATTTTATGTGGGTTTTTTTTTACCACTTACAACTTTATTTATACTAATAATATCTGAGATAAGTTAAGACACAGATAACTACAGTACATGTCCCATGTCCTAGTGATGGTAATGAAACACAGATACCTACAGTACATGTCCCAAGTCCTAGTGATGGTAATGCACCACAGATACCTACAGTACATGCCCCATGTCCTAGTGATGGTAATGAAACATAGATACCTACAGTACATGTCCCATGTCCAAGTGATGGTAATGAAACACAGATACCTACAGTGCATGTCCCATGTCCAAGTGATGGTAATGAAACACAGATACCTACAGTACATGTCACATGTCCTAGTGATGGTAATGAAACACAGATACATACAGTGCATGTCCCTTGTCCAAGTGATGGTAATGAAACACAGATACTTACAGTGCATGTCCCATGTCCTAGTGATGGTAATGAACCATAGATACCAACTGTACATGTCCCATGTCCTAGTGATGGTAATGAAACACAGATACTTACAGTACATGTCACATGTCCTAGTGATGGTAATGAAACACAGATACCTACAGTGCATGTCCCATGTCCTAGTAATGGTAATGAAACACAGATACCTACAGTACATGTCCCATGTCCTAGTGATGGTAATGAACCATAGATACCTACTGTACATGTCCCATGTCCTAGTGATGGTAATGAAACACAAATACTTACAGTGCATGTCCCATGTCCTAGTGATGGTAATGAAACACAGATACTTACAGTGCATGTCCCTTGTCCAAGTGATGGTAATGAAACACAGATACTTACAGTGCATGTCCCATGTCCAAGTGATGGTAATGAAACATAGATACCTACAGTACATGTCCCATGTCCTAGTGATGGTAATGAAACACAGATACTTACAGTGCATGTCCCATGTCCTAGTGATGGTATTGAAACACAGATACATACAGTGAATGTCCCTTGTCCAAGTGATGGTAATGAAACACAGATACCTACAGTGCATGTCCCATGTCCTAGTGATGGTAATGAAACACAAATACCTACAGTACATGTCCCATGTCCTGGTGATGGTAATGAAACACAGATACATACAGTGCATGTCCCTTGTCCAAGTGATGGTAATGAAACACAGATACCTAAAGTACATGTCCCATGTCCTAGTGATGGCAAGGAAACGCAGATACCTACAGTACATGTCCCATGTCCAAGTGATGGTAATGAAACATAGATACATACAGTGCATGTCCCATGTCCTAGTGATGGTAATGAACCACAGATACCTACAGTACATGTCACATGTCCTAGTGATGGTAATGAAACACAGATACCTACAGTGCATGTCCCATGTCCTAGTGATGGTAATGAAACACAGATACCTACAGTACATGTCCCATGTCCTAGTGATGGTAATGAAACACAGATACCTACAGTGCATGTCCCATGTCCTAGTGATGGTAATGAAACACAGATACCTACAGTACATGTCCCATGTCCTAGTGATGGTAATGAACCACAGATACCTACAGTGCATGTCCCATGTCCTAGTGATGGTAATGAACCACAGATACCTACAGTGCATGTCCCATGTCCTGGTGATGGTAATGAAACACAGATACCTACAGTGCATGTCCCATGTCCTAGTGATGGTAATGAACCACAGATACCTACAGTACATGTCCCATGTCCTAGTGATGGTAATGAAACACAGATACCTACAGTGCATGTCCCTTGTCCAAGTGATGGTAATGAAACATAGATACATACAGTGCATGTCCCTTGTCCTAGTGATGGTAATGAACCACAGATACCTACAGTACATGTCCCATGTCCTAGTGGTGGCAAGGAAACTGAGTACGAAATCAACTCCCACGTGGTCTCGCTAGAGGTGCGAAGAGACGGACAGCCCTTCAACTCCTCCACCACCAAAATGTCCGTCAGTCTAGAGATGGACACCTTCGTGAAGGACTACAACCCTTACAATTGGGACGTGACGTGCGCCGTGGCTCAGGTGGTCAAGTTCTCACACTCTTGGGACCTGTCCTCGTGCGTGACTCGCCATCTTGACTCCAACCTCACCTCGTGCCAATGCAGTCAGCCTGGGTCGTACACCGTGCTACTCACCAGTAGAGGAGCTCAGGCCGGTGTTCAGACGGTGGAGAACTACCATCTGGTCGTGCTTCTGGGCTTCGTGTTCTGTCTGCTGCAGACCGTGTTCACTCTGCTCCTTCTGCTTCCGTACTGGTGGAGGCACCGCAGTTGTCTCATCTACCTGAAGCTGCAGTGCTGTACAGCCACGTCTGGGGCTATGGGGGTGTTCATATACGCTGTGCGAGACTCCATTCCCAAGGTGAGGGGTTTCTATCGACACAGAGGGGCTGTTTCTATTATTATTCCTATTATTGTTTCAGAGGTGAGCACGATATGGAATGGAGAGAGGACTTGAAACTTTACATTACCTTCACCGAAGATTAAGTTAGTTTCTAACCAATATCCTAAATCGGTGTTAGGGGATGTAACTAAAGTTTTATCAACGAATTAATTTTAACGATAAATGATGAAAAGACTTAAACATAAATTCACTGACATCCGTGGGGAAAGAATATGGGGAAAGTATCGTTGGTAAAAACTACCTCCAGTGTGCTTTGCCTGTAATCGAACCTTGACTTCACCTCTCAATGGCGACCATTTCACTTCTGCCAGTTTTACTGTTTTATTTATTCTATGGCATAACATATTATAAATATAGCCAGATTAGTTACGAACAACTGTCTGAAAGGCCTTTTTTTCGACCAGGAACCCACTTTATATATATACACTAAGCTTCTATTAAGTAAAAGGGCCTTTCAGAATATTTCATAAGAAAATTTGGCTATAGCCTTTAGAATATGTGCATTGTGCATCATTGCCACTCACGTTAAGGTGCCTGTCTAGTCTAGTGTTGTCTGTTTTGCCAGTGACAAGTGTACTAAGGCCAATCTTTTTTTCTTATCTAATTGGCCCTCACATTTACTCCACATGAATGTGGGAACATTTAATATCGACTCCACCCCCCTCCTACCCAACCCTATTTGTCTACAAGGTTGTTTGTTTTTGTGTTATCGTTCAGAGCTCGTTCCCCTACGTGACGACGAGTCTGGAGGCCTTGCTCCTGATCGGGATGTCCTCTCACTTGAGTAAGGTCCTCATAGTGTACACAGAGGTGGTGCAGCTTCCAAAGATCAAACACTTGAAGCAGACCGTGGTCAGCGTTATCACAGGTACACTCCACTTGAGCACCGACACTTGGAAACAAGCTACCTTCATAAGGAAGGGTCTCTTTAGTGTTCTTATTTTACATGTATTGATGTATTGTATTCACAATGGCAGCTGCAGATAGCATGTATTGACGTATGAATACGTTAAAGTAGATCTAGTAGCTTTTCATAACCCGCTTCGGTGGTCGAATGGTCTTAAGGCGTCACTCTCGCCATAAATAGGACTGCCAATGATGGGTAGATCAGGGTTCAAATCCAGGTCGGGTGTACTGAGGATGGTTTTACACTCTACTTCCATTCAAATACGGGTACACTTCCTCTACAATCAGCCTTCCCTTCCCTAACACAATAGTGTGGGCCTAATTGGTACATATGCATGTATTCCGATTGGTTAGTAAGACGTGGGACTTATATATATCAGTCAGGTAAGACCCTCTAAGACTCTTAAAAAGAACATAATAGCAATATTCCTAGATATAGAAAAAGCTTTCGACAAAGTTTGGCACACAGGCCTATTACAAAAATTAATAAAACTTGGATACCCCCAATGGCTCATACACACTGTCGCCAGCTTTCTTGCGCGGAGAAAGTTTCAGGTAGTGATGGAGGGTTCAAAATCTAACACACACGACATAAAGGCAGGGGTGCCCCAGGGATCATCACTCTCACCTCACCTGTACAACATATACATCTCAGACATTCCCACACACGCTCAAACCAATGTTAGACTTTTAGCAGACGACACCATGATTTACACCGTCAATAAAAACATTAACTATGCAAGTCTGGCAATACAAAGATACCTAGTGAACATACAAAACTGGCTCACAAACTGGCGGATCAAGGTCAACGCAGCCAAATCCGCAGCTTTAATCATAAGCCGTAGAAACAAACATCTACCAGCCCCACTCATTCTATTTGACACGGAAATACCCGTGAAAAAAGAAACTAAATATTTAGGCATCACAATAGATTCAAAATTAACCTGGCTGAAACATATTGTAGCTACCAATCAGAAAGCAACAGGCAGATTCGTTCAATTATATCCACTACTTAAGGGCAGGGAGCTAACAATACACACAAAAACAATACTATACAAATCCATGATACTGCCAATAATACTTTATAACTGCCCAGCATGGAGTTACGGACCTAAGACTCACACAAAAAAACTACAAACAACACAAAACAAGATACTAAGAACAATCACTGGGGCACCACGGCGCACTAGAAACACAGACTTGCACACGATGACTAACTGTAGGCAACTCCAGGAGATATACAAAGACCGAAACAAGAGACTGTACGAACAGACAGACACACACTCCAACGAGATAGTCAGGGACCTAGGACGCTACGACCCTGCTGAACAGAGACACTACAAACGACCCAGGCTGGCCTAGTTGAGCTATTAATTATACTCTAAAACTAAATATATATATAAAAAAAAGTTTTAAATAAAAACCCAAAGAAAATTAAAAAAATAATAAAAACCCTAGTTGACAATTCTAGAAGGAAAAAAAACCTATAAAAAACCTTCATGTAACATTCCTAGTAGAAAAAAAAATTACTTATTATTCTTGACAATCAACTACGCCCAAGTGACAGCAGAACCGCCAGCAACCTCACCAACCCATCCTTGATCCAATCTTAAACCCGACCTTCACACACAATTCGCTCATTTCATACCATTACTACCTTAGTCACGGCCGGACTCCACTGGGATAACCGACTTGGTTTTCTACTAGTCAGAGAATAACGCTGGCGCCGCTGTCGGCCCCAGATGGGGAATGGAAATGTAACCATCCGCGTCAAACCTATCACCAAAAGTCAATTCAACCTTTCGATCCTTCCCGGAAATCGACTCACTAAATCACTCACAACTCACCATCATACCTTAAGCACACCTCCCCACATCCTATGAAAAGAAAATCCTCTCCAACTCCCACGACCCAACACAATCACTCAAAATCATAAATTCCACCTCACAGGGATATTTACTAATACACCTATAATTCCTTTGCAGCCTGTAATTTACTAATACTTGTAATTCTCTTACAGCCTCATTTCATCTGTCTCATTTCATAGGTATATAATTTCATTCGCGAGGTTAAGAGTCATGACAATGACTCGGTACTCAAACAACAAATCTGCCCTTTCTAAGGTGACCTAGATTGGCGTTTCTGTCAATTTGGATATCTTTAGTCGGGCCACAGCCGTACGGCCTCTAAGACTCTTCATATGAAAACTGGACTGTAGAAAACAGTATTGGTTTTCGTCGGTCAGACATGCATGTTTTGTCAATTTGATAGATGATAGTGAAGCTTTCTTTTTCTTTAGCACCGCGTCTTACTACCCGTTTGGGCTATACGCTTATGTACTAATTACCCTAATGGACAAGGAATTGGGTAGTTTATATTTAGAATAAGTGAATCAGCATTTGCGTGGATGGAGAGTGGAAAAACATTTAGGAAAAACCTCCCCCCAGTTAACCCAACTGAGATTAGAACCTCGATCTCCCCGTCCTCGGCAGTCTGTCTCTACACGAAACTAGCGCGTTAGCCAACAACGCCATCGAGGTGGGTATACTGTATAGTGAATTGACCTCAGACTTCATCAAAGCGATTCAAACGTATTTGCAAAGTGGATGTGTGAAGAAGGGAAGGAGACCAAGAAAGATAGGGGAAGAACAGGTAACAGTAAGTGTGCGAGTGAGAGGTGAAGGATGGTGGAAGAATAAAGGGACATGGAGGCATTTTACTCTAACCAATCTGGCAACAAGCTGGAAACAGTTGTTGATGATGATAAGGAGGAGGAGGAGGAGGAGGATGATGAGTAAGAAAGGTCTAAATTTATCTTGAATGAATTGTGATAGCTTCTCTTAAGGGTGCTACATGGGGGAACACTAAGAAGTGCTGCAGACATATATTTTTAAATATTGTTTTCACCAAAATGTAGGGGCCCAGATAAAAAGTTTAAAAGAAATTAATATGTGTGATAGATCACAAAAAAACCTATCAAACAATAACGCATTATCTTAAAATGTTATTTTATGAGACTATCAATACATTACTTTATTTTATAGAGGAAATCTATATCTAGGTTTCTAACCTTTGGATTTACTCTCATAAATAGGCCTACGCGTTTACACATAAATCATCATGCATACTTTTTAACTTTAAGCTAAAAATTTAAACTTTTTAACTGTTCAGAATCACGCAGATAGTTTTCACCAACATTTGTTGAAAGCGATATTTAAAAATTTCAAACAACATTTTTAAACAATGCTGGATTTATAAACGTCTGCAACGCGCCTCATTGCTTTACAGTGTAGTAGAGGTCATAAATAATAAACTTTCCTAGCTAGTAATCTATAACCTTGCGAGTCGTACCCGGCCAAGAAATCTACCAAGTCATCTTTCTAACTGGCCCAAGTGGCAAGAGTTCAGTTCCAGAAGTCTTGCCATTTCTGTGCGGATATACAGCTTTTCATAGTCATTTTAAGCTAAACAATATACTAGCATATTTTCTGTTGAAATAAAATAATAATCAATATAAAATAGTAGTTAGTTCTGTCTAGAATCTAGATAACAAGGGTGTGTGTGTTAGTAAGCTAAGTTGATGATTGTAATAGTTAACCCTATTATTAATAACATTTTAATGTGAATTGATGTATTGATATATTAATAGCTCACAAAGTTCAGTTCAAGTAAAGGATATGCTAACAGTAACCTATGATGGTGGTTCTAGCAAGATGTAATTCAGTGTCATTTTAGTTTCGCCCCATGAGACCCCGGAGATCACCAGGGTGGTATGATTAAGAGTAAGGGAATTTTCAACAGGGTTTTGTGTTAATCTTTACAAAGCAGCAATAATAAATAATTTTAAACAAAAGTGAGTTAAGCGTGGGAGAGTTTTTAGATGCCCAACTAGAGTCATCGGTAGGGATAAAATAAGTTGATTTTTTCCCAAATCAGTTGCAGCTACACATCAGTTTAAACAGTTGCCAGTTGCAACAGTTGCAGCTACACATTAGTTTAACTAAACAGTTGCAACAGTTTATAGTAGTCTGGCGGTAGCACTCGATTGTGTTGTAATTTGGAAATATTTGGGCCCATATCCTCATTGTATATGCTTTAGAAAATTTTAATAAGATTGAAATAAGTTTGTTAGAACTCTGGGAATCACTGTCGGAAATTAAGTGCCATAGTATGAACATCCATACTATTAAATTATTATTTTATAATTAATAACTTTTAAACAATGTTAAATCTTGATTCATCATCATAATCAACCTTTTCAGCCCGTTACAGGGTCAGTTTAGTAAAATGCCTTCCAGTAGCGTGTCGTAGAGTGTTGACAGGGTAAGCAGAGTTAGTTGAAACTGTACCTGTGATAAGTTTTCACCACTCAGTAGAACACTCATTGGTCAAGTATCAACAAACATACATTCTCATGTGAGGTAATTATGTAGAGCAGGACCTATGTGTGATTGACTGAGAACAAGCGGGGGAGGGCGGGGAGAGAGAACGTACAGTTTTAACAAGCTCTGCTTCTCCTGGTGACACTCCACGTCACACTACTTCACTATACGTCAAGCAAATTCCTCTGTCTTTCGAACATTCTTTATCCTTTAATCCCTTCCATTTTTCTACTCTCACCAGCATATTTTCTGTTAAATGCTCTTCCCATATCTTTCATGCTCTCTCTTGATCTTTAACCTACGTACTTTTAATCCATCACTCTCCATAGGATTATTTCCTTTTCCCTCCTCAATAAATGTCCACACCATCTCAGTATCGCTTCCTCTACTATCTCATATACTTCCTGTAGTCCAACTGTTGCCCGGACCACTTCATTCCTAGTCCTGTTTTCCTGTTGACAGTCAACCTGCTCTCCATGAGGTCCACTTTCCTGGTCTCTCTTACGTCCAATGCCAGTGTTGCTGATGCACATCTAACTAGTGGTATCATGACAACCTAATGCTCCTACTTATCTACGCACTTGAGTAGGTTTCAACTCACTTGAAGGAGATCTAAAAGTATGCCTCTCTGTCAGGTGTTCCGGTGTTGGCAGTCCTGTGCAGCCACCTAGCCCATGACTCCACAGGATGGCATCTCAAGTCGTGGTGGCTCATATTTGGGACCATGCTGTTCAACATCTTTGTCACGTCGGTTGCCATCATGTTGGTGCTCTTCGTGTTCCTCTACTGCAGCGTCATGAGGAAACTACGGATCCTGTCCGGCAAGGACATTCGTGATAACAAGGCTGTGATGCACAGGTAGAGTTAGACGTGACATTAGTGATAACATGGCAAAGCTGCCCAGGTAAAGCTAGAACTTGACATTCGTGATAACAAGGCTGTGATGCATAGGTAGAGTTAGACGTGACATTAGTGATAACATGGCAAAGCTGCCCAGGTAAAGCTAGACTTGACATTCGTGATAACAAGGCTGTGATGCACATGTAGAGCTAGACGTGACACTAGTGATAGCAAGGCTGTAATGCACAGGTAGAGTTAGACGTGACATTAGTGATAACATGGCTAAGCTGCCCAGGTAAAGCTAGACTTGACATTAGTGATAACAAGGCTGTGATGCACAGATAGAGCTTGACAAGCATTTTTCAAAAAAATATTAGCTTAATTTATAAATTAAATAAAAATACTAAGTTATTTAAAACATTATTATTTATTGGGACGTCAAGAATGGTCGTTTCATAAACTTATCATAAAATTAAGTGCATCCCACTTAATGAATATTAGTTTTTTAAATGTATTTACCCAGTTGTTTGAATGATAGACATTCATATAATTAGAATATTGCATTAGCAAGAAAACATCATTTTATAAGAAATGTGTTATATACTAAAGTTCAATAGCAAATATATTTAAATTATTTGGTTGTTTTTTCCCTTACCTTAGGGTTGGTTTTTTGAAACGCGGTGCCACGGTTATGTCCTCCATGCTCCTTATGGAAGCTTCGAGTGTTTGCTACATCAACCTTCCAGGAACAACATACCACTATATCTTTAGCTTCTCAAGTGCCTTGTTGGTAAGTAGATATAGTTCAGTTGTCATAACAAGGGCCTTATTTGAAGGCTAGTAAAGGTACTAGATCTACCATCACGTAATAATACGTCAAGTCATATGATCAGTAGTTGTCACTTTTGATACGTATCATCGATACCCTCTAAAATTACACGAATAATAAATTAAAATGTAACAATGTTGACCACAGTAAAATATATCATCAGTTTATAAAAGTTTATTTCTACCTAAATCCTATTATATAATTTCTACCCAATTAATCAATATTAAAACTAAAGGATATAAAGTTTAACTCAGGAAACTCGTCACTTAGCTCAATTTTTAAACATATACAAATGATTGTATCACGTGTTCCTTTAAATATATCTCCCAAGTATTTCATCATCATAAACTGTTTCCAACCTGTGACCTGGTCAGTTTAGTAAAATACTTCCATCTTCCCCCATTCTTCATCCTTTAATTGTCTCCATTCTTATTCTCTCACTTACAAACTTTTGTTATCTGCTAGCTCCTGTAATCCAAAATCCTCATTACATGAAAATACAATGTCTGCCTTTCTTCCTCTATTATCTCGTGTATGCCAACATACTCTTTAAAGACAATACTATCTCAATCTTGCTTCCTCTGCTATCTCATATACTCCCTGTACCCCCAATAATAATTTCCCAAATTACATAATTCCTAATCTTGTTTCTCCTCGTGATAGCTAGGATGCTCCCCACAAACTTCATTCCCACGGCCTTAATTTTCAATCTCTCATATATTCAATGTCCATGTTTCTGCTGCATATGTGACAATGGGAACAAAATACGTCCTGCACAGCACTTGCTTACACTTCAAAGGCACTTTTCTCCATAACAGGTATCTTACGCACCTAAAGACCAACTCTCCCTGCTTCCCTCTTCTTATTAAATTCTCTCTACTTCCACCCTTCGCCTCAATCACGCTTCCAAGATATTTTACGTTCTGTACTTTTCTCAGTTCTACTACATTCAACCTTATAGCTTTATTAGGGCTTGTCCTCTTCCTCGTCATTACCACACCTCCACACTTTGCCGTTATAGAGTTCATTCTACAAAGTTTTTCTTTTTCATTCCATTCCTGTAGTTGTTCTTAAGCTCACTCTTCCTTCTCCCACCATTCCATCTAATTATCAGCAAACATCATGGCTTTCATTCTTACCTCCCCGAGATCTTTGTCACTTTAGTCACTATAATTTCAATTGCCATTACAAATATAAGTGGTGCGAGGGGACTCCCATACTTCACTCAATTTATTTTGATTTGGAATACTCAGTACAACCATTCTCCGTCTTAACTCAGCTCATGTTATCCTCATACATACTCTTTACTCTCATTATCATTCTTTCCAGTCCAGCCTACTCCATCGTTTTTCAGAGTTTATTTAACTTCAATATTCAAAGTCCCAAAACGTAGCTGTTGTCTTTTTTTCCTTATCAGACGTCTGGCTTTTACTTTTTTTGGGGGGGTGGAGGGGGTGGTTGAGTGTTTGTTTAACTTAACTTCAGTCACCGACTTACTGGGTCTGTCATTGCCTACGCCTGGGTGAGGGTGATGCCACCTATAGATCCCCAGGTAGGACTGTTTTGACAGTGGTACCCTCTGCTAATTGGAGCTGTGGGTGCTGCCTTTTTGTCTATAAGACTTACCCACTGCCAATCCTAGGATTCCAGCCCACCTTACTGAGGATCAAATGATCAGTCCCTTTAATAAGACCCTGACAAGTCTCCTATCTCTCATTTGCACCTGGCCTGGCTTCCCCCTGGGCATTCCACCCAACTTCCACGAGGTTACTGAGACCTCAGGGTACACCACCGATCTGACACGTCCATCATAGACTGTAAAAATATGTTAAATGTCTTATGGACATGATCATAATAATAGCCTGGATAGCTCAGTGGTGGAGCATTGGTCACGCTAGTCTAAATATTCAGGGCTCGTTTCACGTCTGAGTTTTATTAAATATACGAGTATATATCTACTGTACAGAACGTATATATAAGTTATTTAATAGCACTATATATATTTATATATAAAATAGACGTGAAACGAGCCCTGAATATTTAGACTAGCGTGACCAATGCTCCACCACTGAGCTACCCAGGCTATTATTATGATCATGTCCATAAGACATTTAACATATTTATACATATATCTATTGCTGTTTCCAGCTTGTGGCCTGAGTTATTTATTTTTCCACTAGCGACTTGCTAGGCCTGTTGTAGCTTCACTTAAAACTAGGACATGCACAACATCCAATCCCCAGCCGTTAATTTATCAATGTCAAAGGGTAGACTCATATTTCACTAATGATAAATTTTCTGCCATGCCAGGAATCGAACCCTGGACCTTTAACACAGTAGGCAGACACGTTTCCGACTGAGATAAGGTGTTGGATTATATATATTTTAAGGCTACAAGGGGAAAAGGGAGGGGAGTAACATTACATACATTTTCAAAGATAAAATTTCTCAAAACTCATAAAGACCCCAGCAAACACTTTTATTTAATTAATTTAAATATGACAGAGACCGCTTTTACCCATAATCTAAGGTGTATTATAAAGGTATCATGATTTTCTAACAGATGGTAGCACTAACTTAATTTGAGTTAAAATATCTTTAAATTGTAAAACGTAATATACTTGTCAAAATACAAATATTAATGTTTATTTCAGGGTTTTATTATTTTCGTGTGTTACGTGTGGAAGAGTGAGACGCCGGTCTGTGTCCATATATTACGACAGCTCAAGTTGAACGGTTCTTCAGAGGAGCATAGCTCGGAATCAATCAACAGTCCTCTCAGGTGTAAGTACAACATAGGCCCGTCAGGGGAGATACCAGTAGCGTCACGGAGAGTGTTTCCCAGGCCAGAGAGGATTGACGGGACAGTACTTTTAACTGTTCCCTCACCCCTTATTGATAATTTTACAAACAAACAAAATAATGTAATTAACGATTGTACACTTTTGTTTTAATGGGCGTGTATGATACTCAATTTAAGGGAATGATTTATTAGTACAGTCATGTCAAGCAATGTTTGCCTTGGTAACAACGTAGAAGTTTGTATGGTTTATTTATATTTTATTCTTGAAATAATATATTTCCATAAAATCATGTTTATATTTCTTAATTTTATTTGGGAAATATTTTCAAGTATATCCTTTTAAATTAATAAAAATTACATAACTATAATATGTTATATAATTATACTAGCTGTTTTAAATGTTCATCGCACGGGTAAGCCCCATCAAAACTATCAAACTATGGCGTTCAACATCCACCAACCAACATTTTTTTTAAGGTTCCTCCAACTACCGTAAAATATTGAACTAACTCTGGCAATTCTATCAACAAATTAAAATAAATTAAATCATTGAAAAAAAATATTATCAAACACCCAAATCGAGTGCACAAACGAGCGCGATATTTGCCTAAGCACGATCATAATATAAGTCAAACAAAATTAATAGACATTGTTACAGAAATAGCTTGTAAAAAAAAAGCATCATCCAAAGAGCCTCACGGCTCACCGAGCTATGTCACCAAATGTTGTTTATTTTAATTATTATATCTTCCACCTCGGTGGCATAGTTAGCTAACGCGCTAGATTCGTGTTGATCTAGACTGCTGAGGGAGGGGAGATCGAGGTTTGAATCTCGCTTGGGCGAACTAGGGTAGTTTTTCCTAAATGGTTTTCCACTCTCTCTCCACGCAAAAGCAGGTTCACCTCCTCTATATTCAATCATCCCAATTCCTAACCCATTAGCATAATTGGTACTTAAGCGTATAACTGAAATAGATAATAAGACGTGGTGCTAAGTAAGTAATTATTTTATCGTTCCTGTGTAGGCTCTAGCTTATCCTTTAATATTTAGCGCCATGGGTCCCCTATAAGAAAATATTTACTTTTTGTGTTTTTTATTTGTAGGTTTTTTCATTTTTCTATGTAAAATTAAAACTATCCACCATATAGAGAAAGTTTTTTTCTTTCTACACGTATTAGTGTAGCTATTTAGAGGCCACACTCACTCCCCCTCTTTTTCTATTTCTCAGGCCCCTATTTTTAAATTCCAAAATTTCCAAATTTTATGTTATCTGGGGTGATCCTTTTACCAATTTCCAAAATTTAAGTTTTCTTCCACACTGAGAATATTTAGATTTTATAATAGCTTTGGAGAGATTTCAAGCAACTGTCCTCCCACTCCCTAAGACTTTCCGGCTCTAACATTCTAATTTTGAAATTTTAATACCAATTTGGTTATCTGATATGGTTCCTTTATGTGCCTTTGTCATTTCAATTTTCAACACCATCGAAAATAGTTGTATTGATTTCGAGCTCTTACATTTCTCTGTTTTCAATTTTGAAATTTCATTTTTTCAGATGTTATCCGGTAGAGTATATTTACTTAAATGGAAAATTTCAATTATTTTTTCCACCCTAAGTTTTTTTATATCATTTAAGATGTTCGTCTTAGCTGCTTGAAAGTATTTAAGTTTTATAACACCCTTAGATAGGTTTTCTCTATTAGTGTTTTAAATTCTTAACTCTTTTGCAACTTAGATCTCAAGTTTAAAATCTAAAATATATATATATATATATATATATATATAT